>RCUC01154303.1:0-27224 GCA_003697995.1 Taxidea taxus jeffersonii
ACATAAAGTCCTTGCCGCCTCTCTCCTTAACCCAGTCTTACCCACGTGACTTTGTTTTACACACACTGTGTTGATTTATCCAGAAATGGGTGACCTCTTTACTCCTTAACCTGGCTCAGGGGGAGGGGACATAAAGCAGTTTTGGCTGTGGCGGAGTCTGTCTGAAGGGAAAAGGCATGGTGGTCAGGGAGGAGACCACGCTTGGGTTGGGAGGGGGGGATATGTGTGGGGTGAGGTTCGCCTGGTTCTGCCTCCCACCTGCTCCAAGAGTCAGGCGTTCTTCCTTATCGGATTCTTAATTCAGTAGAAGCACTGGAGCTGCTTGAGGTAGCCTGTGGGGCTGCCTATCTCCGAAGTGTTGAGACAGGAGAAAAACCTTTCCCTAGCTGTCTAGACTTCCTTAGAAGTCTAAGGGCACAAGCAAAAAGGTAGAGATCCCTCCACCAGGGATTTGGGGGAGGGGGAAAAGAGGGGCTTCCCCCTGGAACCTGAGGTCTAGAGAACAGGAACCAAATGTGTTCAGTCTGTGGGCTGGAGGATAAGGGGTACACCTCCCAGAGGGGGCTGGTAAGGCCAGAGGCAGCCAATACAGACCTAGTCTGTGTTACTCCTCTCTCCCTTACCCACAGAGCTCCGTTACTGCCCAATCTCCACATCGATTATCTTCCCTGAGCCTTGGTCTGGCACAGGGGTGCCTCTTACTGGGGAAGACCATTCCGGGGTTGCTGGAGGAAGTGAAGTCGTGGTCTGCTGCACCTCTCCAGCAGAGGTGAGGGCCCCAATGGAGTCATGTCCTGCCCTCCCGCTGCAGAAGTGCATCACTGCCCTCTGGTGCTGAGCTGGAGAATGCCACCCTTGTCAAAGCAAGGAGGGAGCCTGGGGCCCCTAAGTCCTAGTACCAGAAGGCAAAAGAACAGCCAGTTCTGTCTCTCGGTTTTCTGGTGTCCACCCCTCCTTTTTTGTATTACACTACGTGTCATTAAAGTGAAATAAATACTTTACCCTCCCCCAGGATGCAGGGAAGCTACAGGAACTAAGGTAAGAGTGGGAATACAGCTCCCTCTTGGTAAGGGGCTATGCCCTGGGTCCCCCGACTCCCATCCGTTCAGAATAAACCAGATCTGGGGGAGAAGGCTGCATCCGTGGGGGCCTCTGGAGTCTCCTTTCAGCCCCTTTGGAATTCATAAGAAGGAGCAGCAGCTAGGCTCTTTCTTCTGGGACTCCACAAAGTCTCGGATCTGGAAGTGGGGCCCATCCGGCTGCCACAGGGCTCTGTACTTCAGCTCCCTTGAAGAGGAAGAAGCAGTGGGCTAGGCGGCAGGGAGTGAGGAACTGCACCCTCCCCACTCCCATGGCCCCGGGGCTACTGGATGCAGAAGGCGTAATGCCTGTGGGACCAGGGGCTGGGCCAGGGGCCAGGACCTACTGGATTCCCAGATGGTGCCACCCCGCCCCGCATGATTCCCTTCTTTGCTCAGCTCTTACTTGGCAATGGCCAGAAAGGCTAACTCCACATTCATGCCCGTCTTGGCGCTGGTCTCCATGAAGGGAACTCCGTACTCCTGCCAGGAAGAGAATGTCCTCAGGGCCAGCCTCTGGCTGCCCCCACCCCTGGTCCTGCCCACGGGCAATCACTTACCCTGGCCAGTGTCTCTCCGTCCTCCGAACGGATCACCCTTTCATTGCTCACATCCGCCTGTCAAGCCCAGGTGGGTCACTCTGGGGAAGGAAACCTCCACCCCAGCGGGCCCCTCTCCTGCCTGGGCGGGCCCCTTTACCCGCAGGAGCAGCCACTGCCTGCCCTCTGCTGGTGGCCTGTGGGACTGCGGGTGGTCTGATTGGCTTGGAGCCAGGGTTTCTGCCTTGCTCAGGCTGAGTTACCCAACTCCCAGCCAGGGGATCCCACTGCCACTTGGGGAGATGGGAAACTCTCCTTTGGAGGGGTGTGGTGACCAGCCTCAGAGGGGTGACAGTAGTTGGTACTCTGGTTTTATCTCTTCATCTATGACTACCTTACTGGGATCTAGTGGGGGCTGAGCATCTGGGCATCCCTGGGTGTCTCAAGGCAGCTTGGGCTTTCCTCGAGGGGGCCACTTCCAAAGCATTAAGAGGGCAGATGAGATGGGCTGAAGCTGCTAAATAGGTCTGACCCCTGACCTGGAGTCTGGGAAGAATCCTCTGCTGGAAGGACATGCAACTAACCCTCTCGGGGCTTGTGTGGGGCTCGTGAGAGGGGAGGTGCAGGGATGGGCTCGCTCACCTTGTTGCCCAGCAGCATGATCACTACATCCCTCTGGGCGTACTCATGAATCTCAGTGAGCCAGGCCTGTGGGAGAGGGTGAACTGAGCCAGGCTGTGCCTGAGAACCAGGCCTTCTCCCCTCCCTCTGCCCTGTCCTTCTCCTGCCTGTTTGGTTTTCACTTGGCTACTCACAGGCCCCCTGCCTTCTCTTATCTGCCTCTTTGTTCTGGCCTCCTGGTCCCCTGGTCCTGATCAGCCTTCCTTGACCCAACCCCAAGTGTGCAACTCCCCGTTCTATGGAAGATGCAGATGGCAGAGCTTTGTCTCCTAAATCAGCTGGTAGTCCCCAGCGATTTCCTGGAGTGACTCACGGAGGATTCTAGCGCCACATAGGGCTTAGTGATCGAAATGATTGTGATGGATTAGTGATGCCTACCAGGAGCATGGAGTTGGAGATGGCAACGCACGTGCTGTGGATTTCCATCCTCTGTATAAGCTGCTTTATATCTACGGGTTTTGTTCCCCGAGTACCCCCCGACCCCCATGTGCTTGCCAATCCCTTGAGATCAGGGAGATGTGAAACCCTTATGGTGCTGTATGCACTCAGTGCTTGTACTTACTGACTTTTTATCCCCACTCTGCAATAGTTTGGTGAGGACAGACCTGCTCACTGAATCACTGTCTTTGCCACCTGGGTAGTTGTCCAGGGCGGAGCTCGGTCCTGGGCGAACTCTGTGAGGAGCTGCACTCACGAGTCACAGCCAGGGCTGAGCAGGTGGCACAGCCACCCAGTGGCCTGCCTGGCCTTCCCGCCCACAGGCTGACCAGATGCCCAGTGGCAGCAGCTTATTCCTTCTGAGTCACAGTCCAGGTGTTTTAAAAAAGGCGGCAGTGTTCCCTGCTCTGCTCCCTTCCCCACAAAGCGGGAAGCAGTCCTCGCTCGCGGAGGGCCCGCCTTGGCTGCTGCTCTGGGCGCGTGAAGGGGACCTACCCGGATATTGTCGAAAGAAGACTTGTTGGTGATGTCATAGAGCAGGAGCAAGGCTGCAGGGGGAGAGAGAGATCACACAGGGGACGTGGGGCAGAAGGATGGGTTTCCCAGGTGGGCTGGAGAAGGGCTTACCCTGGGCATCTCGGTAATAGGCATGGGTGACACTGCGGAACCGCTCCTGCCCGGCTGTATCCCAGATCTAGGAAGGAATGGACAGACGGTCAGAGGGAGGCAGTGCGCCAGGATCGGGCTGCGCGGAGGGAACCCACGCTGGAGTCCCAACAGCTGTGTGTGTGTGGGGGGGGGACGCTTCCTGCTCTAGGGGCTCAGGGCCTTCTGAACATCCGATGATGTCCGAGGTGGTGTTACTGAGCTCACAAGCTCATTCAGGCTGCAGCCTCTTCCCTAGTCCAGGGCTTGGAGGCATCCAGTCTCCCTGAGCAGATGAGGCCTGGGAAACCGGAGAGGAGCTGGAGCAAGCCAAGCTCGTCTGCAGGCACGTGGAGCGAGAGGCCTTTGAGCCTTCGACAGTAGAGAGTGTGCCTGGGAACTGCTTTTTGGGCCGCCCTCCTAGAGCTGTTTCCTCTGGGCCCCACAGGAAATTGCCCCAGGCTCAGGGCAGGGCGGCAGGCCTCCTGCGGTTTGGGTGCAGAGCAGGGGCGGGGCCCTCCCTCCTCCCCCCTCCCCTGCCGTTCTGGAGTTTGTCTCACCTGCAGCTTCACCCTCACACCATCCACCGTCACCACTTTGTTCTGAAAGAGACGGGCAGGGGGAGGGTGGGTTTGGACGGCAGGGGAGGCTTGGATCCTTGACGTCCTACAGAGCGGCAGACGTTCTGTTCTGGTTGCTTCCCGGGGTTCAAGGGGGTGCAGTGAGCCCCAGAGACCTTTCCAGTCAGATTTCCTCTTCAGAGCATCAGGACCCCATCTCCAGACCCCCCCCCCCCCCCCCCCCCACGGCAGAGTTCTCCCGGGGACTCGTCTTCTCCTCTTAAACACGCCGGGCCTGACTCTCCCGACCTCAGCAAGTGACTCAGGGCTGGACACTGGGGGCCCCACCTCTTTCCCACTTTCATCCGTGCCTCCTGGAGCTCAGCCCCAGCCTGCAGAACCGAGCCCTTAGAGATAAGATGCCCGCCTCCTCCATCCCGCACATCCTGGGCACAGCAGAGGATGGGTCTGCAGGGTGGTCTTTCCCTCTAGCTGTTCACTAGTTCTCCGAAGTGAAGCTTCAGTTCCTTCCCATTGGGAGGGAGGCAGCCAGCCTCTGCATAGCCTTCCTCCCCCAACCCCCGACCTGGGTTAGACCTTACTGTCCTGGACCCTGTGGGTGGATAATGGCAGAGCACTATACAGCCCTGATACGGATTTATAAGGGTGAGTTCCTCGAGACCACAGGAGGGGAGGCTGATGAGCTTGGCTTTTCAACCCCGTGCAGTGGGGTACTTCCAGGAACTCCAGAAAGACCCGTTGGCTTCTGAGGCCTTGCCACAGGAGCCTAGCTCAGAAGGCAATGAGCAAGACAGCGGAAGGCCAGGAAACTCAGCTCCCACTCTGGGATGTGCCCGCCCTGCTCTGGGGCACAATTTTAAGACTCAGTGTGTCAATCCTCAGATTCTGTAGGTGGGCAGAGAGCCCCCCACCATGCCTGGACTCCTTGAACCTGGCCCCTTCTGTGGTCCCAAGGGGGAGCACCCCTGGTGCCCTCTGGGGAGTGACCCACAGCGGCTTTGAGGAGCCAGGGCCGGAGAGGACAGCACGCTGTGCCTGAGCCCTGGCCTGCCCCGGCTTGCTGCTAGGAGGAAGAGCCTGCTGCCACCTCACCCTGAAGTCTATGCCGACCGTGGCTATGAAGGTCCCGGACAGGAAGGCCCCATCTTTGAATTGGATCAGCAAACAGGTTTTGCCAACGCCTGAGTCTCCCAGAAGCATCACCTAGGAGATGGGGGGGGGGTGTGCAGAGGCAGTTACTGGGGAGTTGGGGCAAATTTCTGGGCTTCTAGGGCGAGGCCCTGCAAAGAGGGCCAGAGAGCCAGAGGGCCAAAGAAGGCTGCTGTCAGTACTGAGGGCCACCTGCTTCTGGAAAGCCCGATGCTGCCTTCATCCTTTCTCTCCTCTCTACTCCTTGGCTTGGCTCATTTCTCAGGCCCTCCCTCTGACTCTTCCGTCCTTACCCAGCTTCCTGGAAGCCTGCGTTGAGACCTCAGCACTCACAAGTCAGCAGATGTGCTCGGTGGCCCCAAAGAACTACCACTTCCAGAAAGGAAGTGTTAATACCATGGACAGGGATTATCACTCAAGGGAGGCTATCAGATCTGATAGGGGCAGGCACGGTTGTGTGCAAAGGCACGTTCTAAAATTACCACTGCTGTTGTTTTCTTTTTTTGGTCACAGAATTTATCTGAAAGTCTCTAATGACATTTTATGTTTATAAAAGGGTTGCATGAACTAGGGAGGATTGAAATTTATACTGAAATGGGGAGACAATGAGTCTGAAGCTCCTTCTGCAGAAACCTCCCAGGTGGGACAGATGGATGCAAATTAGCATCTCTGGGTCACTTTAGGGCAGGGAATGTAGGGTGGGGTGTGTCCCTGTCCTGTGTTGTCTGGTCAGTCTCTGCTCATGATCATCTTTCAGGGACAAGACAAGTGGGGACAGGGAAAGGGAGCCTTCTGTCTAGTCATTCCTCAAGCTTGGAGAACAGAGGTCTGGACCTAATGCTGGTATTTTCCCAGTTGGCTGGTTAGATACTGAATGGGTTGAGCAGGGACTAGGTTTGAGTTATTTTTGAGGCTCTGACCTTGACAGGAGGGGGGTGAACTCCTGCAAACTTTTCAGATCACAGCTGTTTTGAACAAAAGATGCTCACCAACGCCCCCCCCCTCTCCCGCCAGGTGATTCCACCAAACACAGCTGCCCAGCCTTGCCACCTCCTAGGCAAACAGGCCAGCTGGCTTCTCAGGCCTGGGGCCTGGTCCTTAGCAGCTCCCCCTCCCCTGAAGGCACAGGGGCCCATTTCCTGCCACCAGCCCACACAGGACGCCTATCTCAACGGCTCTGGGCTTCCCCTGAAAGACTGGGGGGTAGAGGCCCCAGCTCCTAGTGAGAGAGAGCCTGGGGTGGGGGTGGCGGAGGCCCCAAGGGACAGGAAGAGGCCGGTCTCCCTCAAGGCCCTGCAGCACGACACAGGGCAGCCCCTCACTCCTCCTCAACCTTACAGAGGAAGAGTGGAAGCTCTGTGCTCCCTCAGTCCCTCATTCAGAGTTCCCGGTCCCTGCCTCCTCCAGGGGCCCAGAGGGAGGTCAGACAGACCAGATTCCATCACCTCCCTCACCTGCTTCTGTCCAGGGCTGCCCAGCAGAGGGATCCAGCCCTAGAGAGGTGACCTAAGCTAGCCCGCAGGGGACTTGGGACTAACCAAGAGAATCTTTCCCAGGCTTTAAAAATTCTCAGGCGGGGCTGCATGTTGGTTAGCAACACCTTCCTGGAAGAAGGCGGGAAGCAGTGGCTGCGGAAGCAGAATGGAGGTGGTGGGGCTTGAGGGCACCCGGGAACCTACGGAGCTTCAGGCTTAAGAGCTTGACACTGGATGCTCAGTCTCGGCGGGGAGCTTAGCTGGGGAAAAAGACATTAACCACAATTGCTCCGCCGCCAGGGGGCGTCCCCTCCGTGTCTCCAGGCATCCCCATATTCTAGCATTTGGGGGTGCCTGGGCGCTGGAGGGTTGTGCACTTAACCCGTCCCGAGAAGCACGGGGTTCCCGGGAGATCATAGCAGTCAGGGTGCAGCAAAAGAAAACGGGGTTGGGGGTCTGCTGTGTGGGGAGTCTTTCAGTCCTTCTAATCCCCACCCTTCTGAGCCAGCCCAGAGCCCTAGACTATGGCGCAGAGCCAGGGGCTGTCTCCACCCTTCCTCCCTGCTCTGGGAGACCCGGCTCCTTGGGGGAAGGGCTGAGTCCAAAGCAGACGCAGCCAGAAGGGGGGTTGGACCGGGGTCTCAGGGCGAAGGGCCTGGGGAAGGGATGGTCCTCAGAGCAGGCTGGGGAGTCCCCAGCGCTGGGCGCAGTGCCCACCCACCTTGCCCGTGACATCGTAGCTCGGACTGCAGGGCGGGGAGTCCTCGGGGGCCTCTCCATCCCGAGTGACAGCGGCGCCAGACATGCCCGTCATGTCCCCGGGACCAGAGGTGAGCTAGGGCTGGTGGCAGGCGAGGGACCGCGCAGGGACCGCCCCGCTTTAGGCTCCACCCCATCCTCCCACCCTCCACCGCCCCGGCCCGGACCCCGACAGGCTCCTCCCTCCGTCCGGCCACCCGGACGACACCTGCCCGGAGCAGGCTGGCTCGCGAGGGCGCGGACCGCAGAATCAGCGCCTCGGGGGCAGCCGGGCCCCGAGCAAACTGGCCGGGCATCGGGCTCTGAGGAGACGGGCCAAACCCAGCCCCAGGACCGGTCCCCCAAGGTCGCCCGCGGCCCGGGATAGGTTTCCCGGGTAACGGTCCCTGGAAATCCAGCCTGCCTCGCAGGGGCTGGCATATACGGGGCCGCGAGGTCAGGCGCCCCGGTTCTCGCTGCCGCTGCACAGCGCGGCCTGCAGGCGGCGCCCGAGCCCCGGCCAGCTGGAGGCCGACTGGTGTCCCTGGGTCGCTGTCGCGCGCTGGGGACTGACTCTAGAGAGCGGCCGGGCGCTGCTTTTGAGAGGAGACGTGCACGGTGAGGAAGGCGCTCAGGCAGTTTTGCTTTTGCTAATGCACTCCAGCGCGAGCTCATCTGAATATAATTGTATTCACCCACTGAAATTCACCTTGCCCCACATTTACACTCTGGTTTCTCACGGTCCCTAGTGGGGTGCTAGGACTTTGACCCTTTATAGGGTAGACCACCTCTCATTTCTCCCTGACCTGTTGGGCTGCGCCCAGAATGAGCCATCCTGGGAAAGCCTCCCCCCCCAACACCTCCCAATCTGGGAACTCCTGAAGGCGAGGCTGGCCGTAGGCAGCCTGGCCCTGGACCCCAGGCCCTGGTCCCCTGGCCTGAAGCAGGCCTTAAATGTTTGGTATTAAATGAATTCATGAAGTCGTGGATCATTTTAACCAGGACATCCCAGCAATCCTACAGCTCCTGGTGACAGAGAGTGGCAGTGTGTGTGGTTTTGTCCCTAGTAGGCTTCAGGGGCTCTGGGGCCATATTACAAAGGGACCGACTGAGGGTGCGTAGGCGGGAGGGGCACCTGCACCCCTTGACTTAGGTGTTGGGGGTAAGACAAGCAGGTGTGGTTTATCAGAGACTATCGGCCTGGTGGGGATTGTGTGTCCACGTGCCCTTAGCCCTGTGATTTTTGGCAGCGGCTGGAGCTGTTTTCCGGCGCGGGGCCTCAGAAAGCCAGCTACGGGAGCCGAGAAGCTGTGTGGTACCCTGCAGAGGCGTGTTACCGCCTGCTGTTTGGATGCCAGAGTCGCCTGCTGCGAATAACACCCCAGCCCACTCTGAGCCCTTGAGTGCTCACACTGGAGCCCTGCAGGGGCAGTGGCTTTCAGAGCAAGAGGGTAATGGAGGACGAGAAATGAGAGCGAGGAGGTGGCATGGCCCTTGCTCCTCTTCCCCTGCAATGGGTTGCATTACGTCCCTCAAGGCATCTGTGGCTGTCCTAGCCCCTAGTCCCTCAGAATGAGACCTTATTTGGAAGGGGGGCAGTCGTTGCAGATGTGACTAGTTAAGATGAAGTGGTACAGGAATCGGGTGGGTCCTTAATCCAGTACGACCGATGTCCTTGTAAGAAGACGAGCGGACACACAGGGAGGAGAGGCTCTGCGAAGACAGAGCTGGAGGTTGGGGTGCTTCAGCTACAAGCCAAGAGGTGCCAAGGATTGTTGGGAGCCACCAGAAGCTGGAGGAGGCCAGGAAGGAGCCCCTCCTAGAGCCTGCAGAGGGAAAGGTGGGCTTCTGACTTCCAGTTCTGGTTTGTGTTGTCAGCTCGACCAAGACCGTCCTTTGTCCTGCGGTCGGTTCCGGGGAGCCAGGCCTGTCCTGTGTCAGCCTGCTTCAGGCTCTCTGTTTGACCACATTCTTTCTTCCTTCTTGGAGGCCAGGTGCCACATTTTTCTTATCAGGCTAGTGGCAAAATTTGGAGGTCCCACCCTTATGTGTCTGTGGAGTGTGAATCAGAGTGTTCCCACCCACATCCACACGCACCCCACTGTCTGCCCTCCGAGTCTGACAGGTGGGAGGATGGGCGTGGAGTGGGGGGAGATGGCTGGTGGCTGTGAGGGCCCCCTGTGACCTCGTGTGCTGAGGGGCAGACGGGGAACAGGCCCATGGTGGGGGAAAGCCTGGCATGGCAGCCTGGTCCTAGGTCTCAGGAATTTTCTGGGAAACCTTGCTCTCCTGGGATTTAGCCCTGCCCTTCCCAGCACTCTGGAGGCTGGTCATAGGCAAACACTGGGCACTGGTACCTCGGATTGGATTCCAGGCCCCTGGCACACACGCTGGCCAGGCTTTCATTTCTGCTTTCCTCTGAATCCCTGGACATCAGGTGTCCTTGCCTTCCTTCCTGCGATCCAATGGGCGAGCCCAGTTTCTGGGGTCCTCTTGTCTCTTCCCACCAAGTGTGATGCCGCTGCATCCCAGCCCTAGTGTGGTCCCACAGGCCCTATGTTCTGCTCCATCCTGATCCTGAGGATATCCAGCGAGAGACAGAGTGCTAAGAATAAAACTTTAGTTCTTAGCCTGCCAGTTCCCTAGGACCCACACAACAGTGTTAAATTTGGACTGTACTTAAAATCTGAAGTCATCCCTTTGCCTCTCCACATTCTTCTTGGCCTGGAAGGAGGACCTGAGCAATCTGTATCAAGATATTCTTTCTAGTTTCCGGTTGGGTCTAGGCAGTGGGGAGCCCCAGGAGGAGATGGGAGAACTGGAAGGGAGCACGGTGGGAGGGAGCTGACTTGCCGCCCTGGCTAGCTCCCAGTGCGTGTGTTTTTCCACTGAGGGTCAGAGCTCCTAGTAACCAGCCCTCCCCATGCAGGCTTTTGTCCCTGGGTTCTGACAGTAGTTCGCTCCTCTTGTGTTTTGTTTTGTTTTTGTTGCTGTGTTTTAGGCTAGGGCTGGAACCAGGGCCCTGCACTATGCATGGGCATTGCACCAACACCCCCGCCCCATTCCCCAACACCCTGCCTCCACCTTGGTAAGTAGTCTTCACATTAAACCTTGAATGATCCAATGTGAGCGTCCACCTGTTTCCTGCTGGGACAGAGACACACCAGGGCCCCGGAGTCTGGGGGCACTTACTGTGAATCCGATGCCCACGGTGGCCGAGAAGGAGCCTGGGATGAACTTGCCCTGGTCGAATTGAACCAGCAGAGAGGTCTTTCCTACGCCGCTGTCACCCACCAGGATGGTCTGAAAGGGAGCAAGAGAGGGATGAGAGTCTGCAGTGGGAGTTGGGCTTCGGAGATGCCATTGTGGCTGTGGGAGGGAGCTCCTTCTAAACACAGACATGTACACACACACACACACACCCTGAACACTTGACTCCCTAATTAAAGTCACTGAAGAGACATGAAAGAATAGAAGGGACCCTGTTTCACCCCCTGTTAATGAACATCTGAGGTGACCATGAGAACTTGCCTATGAGACTTCCCACCCTAGGGGCATAACTGACTGAGAGGCCCCACTGTGTCCTCTGAGTCTCCCATAGATGTGTTTGCACTGAGGCCATCCTTATCACAGGCAGTTCCCGGCCAAAGGCAGAGTGTGGCACGGACACTGAGGCAGGCCTGTTTCTGGGAGACACAGGATTCCCCTTATGGCTGAATTTGGCTTGAGACGATTTTACGGATCCTTTCAGAGATTGCATGACGGTCTCCTTCACTTGGGGTCAGACCTGCCTCATGGTCTGTGGGATCTCCCTGCCTTTCCTGGCTTCTACCCCACTTCCTCATTTTCTTAAAAAAAATTTTATGTATTTGAGAGAGAGAGAGAGAGAGATAAAGAATGGGGAGAGGGGCAGAAGGAGAGAGACAGCAGACTCTCTGCTGAGCAGGGTGCCCCACACGGGGCTCAATCTCAGGACCCTGAGATCATGACCTAAGCCAAAGTCAGACTCTTAACCAATTGAGCTACCCAGGGGTCCCTACCCCACTTTTTTCATAGGTATTTCCCTTAATAAATTCCCTGAACTTTAAGTTCTCTTTGGCACCACATTCTTGAGAGAGTAACACAATGGGTCTCCTATATGGCAGTCTAAAAAAGTAAAAAAAAAAAATCAGAATGTCTGGACATATGCCTTGGGAAGAGTTGGCACTTGGCCCTGGAACATTGGAGAGAACAGCATTTCAAGAGAAGCAGAGTTTGGGAAAGAAGGGAATGGCTACTTCTGTACCTGCAGGAAGTAGGGGGGAGAGTTAGTTGGGAAGGTCAGGTGCTATATTTGGAAGAAAATCATAAACAATAGAGACAAAATATACATATACCTGGAAGCTCGTACTCAGCAGGCTCTCAATGAATGAATGAATGAATGGGTGGATGGATGGATGAATGGGTTGTAAATGCCTTAGTTTCAAAATGGACAATAGGTACTTTCCAAAGACAAGCATTCAGAGTCATTGGAAAGGCTCATCTGAATCAAGAGATGCCAACTTTATCTGGACTTGCAAAGCCATAAAGATACAAAACACCCAAAATGTAAAAGCATAGTGATTGACAGGGTCTCTTGAGGTTGGACCAATGGCCCCAACACTGTTTGGCTCTGACAGTGGCATTGAATGGGCAGCAGGGTAAACATGAGATTATTTGTGATGTTGACTTTGGGTGTTCCCTGACTGTGGTTCCCCACCTCCACTTCCCAAACCAAATTCGATTCAGCTTTTATTTCCTTCTGGGTTAAAGGGTTCCATTTGTTTGTTGTGTGCAGTGGCTTTAATAATTTACATCTCAAATCAAGCCACCTTGAGCCTGAAGAAGTGCTTCCTAGAGAGGCTATTCCAGAAGGTGAGGGGTCAGTCCCTCCAGGGCCACCTTCTCCATTTACTAGAAAATATAACCCATTGACATTCTTTTCCCTTTTATCCTTTTCCTTTTCAGGGTGAAGGATTCATTTTCTTCTCTCATCATATGAAAACAGTTCCATCTTCTTGGGACCTTCTCTGGTTCGTTGCGGGGCCGAGGTCCAAGGTGACAGGGTTTAGCATTTCAGGTCCTGCTGAATCCTGCCTAGGGGTAGGGGCAGGATGCTGCTGCCATGTTTTGGTGCAGAACTTCTGGAAATCCTATATTCAAACCTGGCTTCCAGGTCGGTAGGAAGAAAGGACACACTTGATTTGATAGCTTTTTTAAGCTTGATTTAGAACATTAAACTATTGAGACATATGGTATATGGATCTCCATTTGTATTCTAGCCTTGGTCCCCCAAATTTTAGGGAAGAGTCTGCCTAAATCCATTACCTTAGATACACAATGGAGTTACTCTCTCCACAACAGCTGCCAGGATTTTCCTGAAGTTTCTCTAGGTTGCCTCCAAATTTCCCTGCTTAGGGAAGCTGAATGTCAACCTCACATCCAGATTTTCCATTGTACCTTCCCTCCCTTGGAGCATTTGTGAAAATGTTAATTAATCATGGTTCTAGCAGAAACTTTTGTGCCAACTTTGCCACCATTCAGACAGGTGTTTTTGTTCTTTTAAAAAAAAATTAAATTCTTAAAAAAAAATTCAAACATATACTGTATTATTAGTTACTAGAATTTAGTGATTCGTCCACTGTGTAGAACACCCAGTGCTCGCTGCATCAAGTGTTCCTCGCAATGCCCATCACCCAGTTACCCCTTCCTCCCACCCACCTCCCCTCCAACACCCTCAGTTTGTTGTTATGTCTTAAGTCATTTTGTTTATTGTTTCCATTTGGGCTTCATCCACTTCCAAAAGGAATTTGAGGTGGCTTAAAACAAAACTATACAAGAGGGTGAATAAAGATGCTGCCTGAGGAAATCTTCTGCCCCACAGTGAGTTGGCTTATTCCTATATCTGAGCATCACATTTGTTTCTAGATTTCCTGGCAGCCAAGACAAAGTGGGAAACCAGGTGGGGGTATGCAGTACTTATTGCTGGAGTCTTTTCAATCAGTGAGTATTTTCCCCTGCAATGCAGAGAGGAATCTCTTATGTGGATTCTTACATAAGGAGCCTTGAGTGACAAAATGGGCAATTGTCATTTTGCAGAAAATGTGAAGTTTTTCCTATAGCTTTATTTTTTTCTTTTCAAAAAGATTTTAAAAATGATTTTATTTATTTATTTATTTGACACAGAGAGAGAGAGAGAGAGAGAGAGAGAGAATGAGAGACAGGACACAAGCAGGGAGAGTGAGAGAGGGAGAAGCAGACTCACTGCTGAGCAGGGAGCCTGATATGGGACTTGATCCCAGGACCCTGGGATCATGACCTGAGCCAAAGGCAGACACTTAATGACTGAGCCACCCAGGTGCTCCTCTTTTCAAATTTTTATTTAAATTCTAGTTAGTTAACATATAGTGGATTTTGGTTTCAGGAGTAGAATTTAGTGATTCATCACATATGTATAACACCCAGTGCTCATCACAAGTGCACTCCTTAGTACCCATGACACACCTAGCTCATCCTCCACCCTCCTCCCTCCACAAACCTCGGTTTGTTCTCTGTTATTAAGAGTATCTTATGGTTTGCTTCTCTCTCTCTCTTTCCTTCCCATATGTTCATCTGTTTTGTTTCTTAAATTCCACATATGAGTAAAATCATGGTATTTGTCTTTCTTTAACTGACTTATTTACTTAGCATAATATGCTCTAGCTCCATCCATATTGTTGCAAATAGCAAGATTTCATTCTTTTTTTAAAAAAATATTTATTTATTTGAGAGAGAGAGAGCAAGCATGTGTGAGCATGAGTGTGGGGAGGGGCAGAGGGAGAAAATCTTCAAGCAGACTTCCTGTTGAGCATGGAGCCTGCCGCAGGGCTCCATCTCACGACCCATGAGATCATGAACTGAGCTGAAACCAAGAGTTGGACCTTAACTGACTGAGCCACCTAGGCATCTCAAGATTTCTTTCTTTTTGATGGTTGAGTAGTATTCCATTGTGCGTATATGTGTATACACACACACACACACACACACACACACCCTGTATCTTCTTTATCCATGCATCAGTTAATGGACATTTGGGGTCTCTCCATAGATTGGCTATTGTTGATAATACTGCTAGAAACATTGGGGTGCATGTTCCCCTTCAAATCTGTATTTTTGTATCCTTTGGGTAAATACCTAGTAGTGCAATTGTTGGGTCCAGGGTAGCCCTATTTTTAACTTTTTGAGGAACCTCCATACTGTTCTCCACAGTGACTGCACCAGTTTGCATTCCCACCAACAGTGTAAGAGGGTTCCCCTTTCTCTATGTCCTTGCCAACACCTGTTGTTTACTGAGTTGTTAATTTTAGCCATTCTGACAGTGTGAGGTGATGTCTCATTGTAGTTTTGATTTGTATTTCCCTGATGATGAGTGATGTTGAGCATCTTCCCATGTGTCTGTTAGCCACCTGGATATCTTCTTTAGAAAAATGTCTGTTCATGTGTTCTGCTCATTTCTTAACTGGATTTCTTTTTTCTTTCTTTTTTTCCCTGGGTGTTGAGTTTGATAAGTTCTTTTTATCCTCTAGGTTTTCTGCTGACCCTTGCTAAAAGCCAGGGCCTGACACTAAATTGTTTGTTAGCGAACACCTCTCAATGGGAGCTGGGCTAATGTTGCCTCAGCACCCTGCTTTCCTGTGACTTTGTGGTTCGGGGGGAACATTTAGAAAGCCTAGGTGAACAGGGTAGTTACCATGGCTCTGAGTGACTTTCTTAACAGGACAAATTCAGATGGTAGATCTGACTGCACAGAAATAATGACAGAACATACCGAAATCAAATGAGAAATGACAGAGAGGAAATATTTGCGAGACAGACAAAGGGTTAATATATGTAGTAATAGAAAGAGCTCTCAAAAGATTATCTCAATAGGAAAGTGAACAAAGAATATGAACAGGTATATTTTGTGTGTGTGTAAATGTGGTTAGTTTGATATGTCAACTTGGCTAGGTGATAGCACTTAGTTACTTAATTAAACACTAGTTTATCTGTTGCTGTGAAGGTATATTGGGGTGTATAGATTATACATTATAGATATTATTATAGATTTACAATCAGTTGACTTGTAAGTCTTTAATAATCTGGGTGAGCCTCATTTAATTCATTGAAGGAAGTTGGAGCAAAACTGAGGTTTCCCTGAGGAAGAAGGAATTTTGTTCAAGATTGCAGCATCAGCTTGTGCCTGAGAATTTCTAGCCTGCCAGTCTGCCCTGCAGATTTTGGACTTGCAAGGTTCCCACGTCAATTCCTTGAACGAAATCTCTCCTAATATATTTTATACTGGCATGGTTTCTCTGATACATTATAACACCTAATGCTTTGATAAAAATATGATAATGGTCAATACTGGTTGAGATTTGGGGAAATAGGTGCTCCTACATGCACCGTTGGTGAGAGGATACATTGGGGCATTTTGTTTTGTTTTTAAGATGTTATTTGAGAGAGAGAGAGAGAGCAAGCACAAGCAAGGCTATGGGGAGGGAGAGGAAGTGGGAGAAGCAGGCTCCCTGCTGAGCAGGGACCCCCCCCCCCTTCCCCGTGGGGCTTGATCCCAGGACCCTGAGATCATGACCCGAATTGAAGGCAGACATTTAACCGACCGAGCCACCCAGGCGCCCCACTGGGGCATTTTGAAGAACAGGTGACAATATCCATCAGAGTACAAGTGCAAATTCCTTTGACTCAACAGTTCTATGGTTTTACTTGCAAAATTTCACCAAGATGTGTGTACAAGGATGTTCATGGTAGTATGTGTAAGAGCCAATAATTCAGCAACTGGGGCTGCTTAAATAAACTGTAGAATATCCATGTGATGAAATGCTGTGGAACCCATAGAAAAATGAGGTAGGGCCATGTGGCTGGCTTAGTCCATGGACATGCAACTCTTGATCTCGGGGTCATGGGTACAAGCTCCACGTTGGGTGTAGAGATTATTTAAAAAAAAAAAAGAATGAGGTAGATTTGTATGTGCTGTTTGGGAAAAATGATATCATGGAGTAAGAGAAGGGGCAGAGAGGTATGCTTGTGTGCTGACTTATGTTGACTTCACTTGGGTGTATATACTGATTATGCATAAACTTTTTTTCAGGGAGGCGGCAGAGGCTGACTGTGACTACCTTTGAGGTTCTGGGAATAAAGAGAAGACTTTCACTTGTCACTTTATCTCTACCTATTCTCCCTCCCTCCCTTCCTCCCTTCCTTCCTTCCATCCTTCCTCCTCCCCTTCTTCTCCAAAACTTTGCTTGCATTACCTTTAAAAAAAAAAAAGTGTTAGCTGGGAGCATTTGAGAGTGGGCATCATGGGCCATGTTTCCTTTTTGTACTTTTCTGTATTAAAAATCCCTAATAAGTGTAGTAAACTCATGAGTGATCCTTTGCTTAAATGGGAATAAATAGCATTTCCACAGGAAAGAGCAAAACATTGGTTTTGGGGACACATACATTTATTAAACAGTGGTTGTGGAGCGCCTGGGTGGCTCAGTGGGTTAAAGCCTCTGTCTTCGACTCAGGTCGTGGTCCCAGTGTCCTGGGATTGAGCCCCGCATCGGGCTCTCTGCTCTGCGGGGAGCCTGCTTCCCCCACCCTATTTGCCTGCCTCTCTGTGTACTTGTGATCTGTCTGTCAAATAAATAAATAAAATCTTTAAAAAAAATAAACAGTGGTTGTCTCTGCATGGAGGGGGATCAGGAGTGATTTAAAATGCATTCTCTATGTTCATTTATATTCCATTCTCCTTTGGTAATGAATACACATTCCTTTGTAATTCAGAAATATGTCTATATATGGGGCACTTGAGTGGCTCAGTGGGTTAAGCTTCTATCTTCGGCTCGGGTCATGATCTCGGGGTCCTGGGATCGAGCCCCACATCGGGCTCTCTGCTCAGTGGGGAGCCTGCTTCCCCCTCTCTCTGCCTACTTGTGATCTCTCTCTGTCAAATAAATAAATAAACAAACAAACAAATAAATAAATAAAATCTTAAAAAAAAAAAGAAATATGTCTATACATGTGCTGGGGAGGCATGCCGTGCTGGGTAACTCAGGTAAAAGCAAAGAGGAAGGCCAATGTCTAGCCTAACTGTTGCTGAACAAATGCTGCTTGATTTTATTTCTTCCAAATAAACCCAGTCCACTAAACAGTGCTTAAGAAAAGATCAGGTCCTCTGGGCAGAGGGAGCCTGAATGGCCCCAATTTCACTTTGTCGATTTCAGCGAGTGTTACTTTAGATCCTAGAGGGGTAGGAGGCAAAGCATCTCACACCCTGTCCTGAAAATCACAGAGCTCTTTCACCTTGTCCTTCCAGAGGGTTAAATCCACACTTTGGAGACCCGTGTTTTTCTCAAAAACACACTTTGCGTCTGCCTGAGTGCCTGGATAAGAGCTTGGTTGAGACTCAGTTTCCCATTCCATAGACTGTGGACAAATGGCATTAGATCTGGAAAGGGTTAAGGTTAGTGTTATCAATGACTTGCTTTTTTAAACCTATTTCCAGTTCATGACAACATGACATTCTTTCACTTTGGGGGAACCTGTTTTAGAAAAAGCCATGGAGTGGATATTCTGCAGACAGCCAGCTCAAGGATGTGCTGTCTTATTAACTCTTGGCTGTCAGGTTCCCTCTTCATTGTGAGCACTGAGCAGGACCAAAGGGCAACTGGCTTCTGTCTCAGCCTCTCTAGCCAGCAGCAGGACGGTAAGCTCTATGAGCCAGACCCAGGGTTGAATCTTGGCTTTGCCAATTACTAGCGTGTGGCTTTGGACAAGTTACTTGCTTTCTAAGCCTAGATTTCTTTGTCTGAAAAATGAGAATAACATTGCCTTTCCTGTATATTTGTAGTGAGGATTTCATGTAAAAACTATATAAAAATATGGAGCGTAGCATGCAGTGGGTTGAAAAGATGATGTGTGGTTGGGTCCAAGCGGACTGAGTTCAGGATGGTTGCTGAGAACAGCGGTGGTTCATGACGGAGCTTACAGGGCCAGAAGAATGACAATGCAGTGCAAACAATTCATTTGCATATTTATTTTCCAGCAATTATTTACTGAGCATCTCCCATGTGCCAGAGGTGGTGTTAGCCACTGGGGATACAGCCCTCATGGATCTTCTAATCCCAAGGGGGAGAGACCCAGCAAAACCAGCCCTTTCAGAACAAAACCTCCTCCCCCCCATGACTAGACCGAGCTCTGAAAATAGGGCAGTTTGCAAGTCCAAAGTGACCAAGAGAAGTAGCTTGAGCAAGTCTCTGCTCCTTGTAACCAGGAGAATCCAATGCATGATACACACGCATACACACAACATGTATGCCCACAAACCACTACAGCACACACAGTGTGCACACACACACACACAACATCCATGTGTGCACACATCGCCCTAGCAGTAAAATACACACATGTATACACAGCTCCCACACATGTTTACCTACAAACACGAACATGCCACAGATGTTCATCCACGCATGCACACATATCCACGAGCCCTCATACTCATATGTGAGCATGTGTGCATCTATGCACACACACACATACAGAGGTGTTTTAGGGCAGGGGCACCTCATATGAGCCACCTAGTCCTTTCTTTCACAGATAGAGACACGGAAGCCCAGGGAGGGAGCTGACTTATGCAGAAGTCAATGGCCAAGCCTCCACTAGGTTTTTGAGGAGGATGCAGGACCTGCAGAACAGCCTGAATTTCCTGTAGTGCTTAGAGGCACTTGTTTCAAGGATCTGTCTTGCTACCATTCAGAGACCCTCAGATACTACTGTTCTTGACTCAAAAGGGAATCCTCCTTGTATTACAGGATTTTTATTCCCACAGTGTCCACGGTTCTTGGTCATGCTGCTTCGAAGAGTGAAGAGGTAAACCAGATGAAGAGTGGTGGGCAGCAAGGCAGAGTTTATTGAGTGAGAGTACAAAGCTCCCAGAGAGGGAGGGGATCCGAGAAGGTTGCCGTTCTGGCATTCAAATCTTGGGATTATTCTAAGCTCTTTCGCAGTTGTATCTTGGGCATCCTGACTGTAGGTCCCTGTGAATCAGAGCTCTGATCATGCACCTGTCTACCTATCGGCTTATTGTTCACGTGTTGGTCTTTTGGGCTGATGTCTGGAGAGGGACTGCCTCAATTTGTGATAGTGACCAATGATTTAAGGTTAATTGTTTTGTTTCAGGATGTTTTTGCAAAAGTGATTCCTGCAGAGGCTGGGACAGGATGCCATTGTGGTCCTGTCTAAGCTGTAAGACAGGATGCTGGTGCGGTTCCATCTTAGCTGTCCAGGATCCGTATTTTCTTGTGGGGACACTGGCCCTGACTGCCCAATTGTCCAACTAACTCCCAACACTTGGGTAAGCTGGGCCCAGGAGCAGAGGGCCGGCCACAGGCAGGATTTTGAGCTGCTCAGATGCTTGTCATTCCTTATCACCCATGCGCAAGAAAGGAAAGTTTACCTACAACTCTGAAAACATCTGCCCCCTTGGTTTTCAGGGATGTCCCAGCTTGCTTAACCCCTAGGTCATTTCCCCTGGAGCCAAATAGTGTCCTTGTCAGCAGAGGCCAATGTCTCTCAGCATAACTGTGCAGTGTGGAGTATGGCCTTGTTGAGCAGTGGGGACGGAGGGCTGATGGAGCCCCCACCCCCAATCATTGACCTTACTTTATGGTCTGGAGATATGTAAAGTGGAAGGCTGTCTCTGGCCACATCCTGGAAAAGCTTGGCTTATCAGCCATTGTGGTTTTGTATGTGTGTAAATAAGCCTCTTGCACACCCACTCATTTCCTGATCAGGATGTAAGGGGCTTATGTCCCTCCTTGGGACTCACTTGCTTCTCAAGATGTCACAGGGTATGTGTGTGACACTTAGCAAAAGTGGCTCCAGGGGCAAAATATGAGAAAGGGCCCTACATTTCCTGGCTTCTGTGCTCCACCCCGGGGCTTGTTGGGGTCCTGATGGGAAGGATGGGGGATGGGCACAAAGTTGTCAGAAAGAAGGAGTAAGACGGGCAAAGCTCATGCTGACCTTCTTCCTACTTCTGTAAGTCGTTATTATAAGGTGAGGAGTGAGGAGCGAGGGGGTAGTCACCATGAGCAAGGAGCAGCTTTCTTCAGGAAGGAGGCCCTGGTCTAACCGGCAAGTTTCTGGAGGATTCTGGCCAGTATCAATATCCACAGGCTCTTACTTGGTGGTCTGGGGCACAGCAGTGGGAGTTTCCAGTATGTTCTGAGGACAGAGGCCCCTCTTGCCCATCGGACCAGTAGGTCCCTGCTCACATATCCCTACTCTTTGAACTCCTTTCTTTGTCGTCCGGTGTTTGATACTCTCTACCTCCTCATCCCACTCTGGTCTAGAATCTCTCCTCTGGCTTTCGGGCTTTGGCCCAAGCTCCCCCGCAGCCGAACTCCTGGCCTTCTGGACTCTCAAGGGTACACCGGACATTCCCTGTGTCTGGTATTGTGTCCCTCAACCTCGGCTCTGCAAGACCTCTGTGATGGAGCTGGGATCCCTCTGTCCAGTCTTCCCACCAGAGGAGAAGGATTGAGTAAGAGCCAGCCCCACTCCCTGGGTCTGTGTCTGCAAATTTCCCCAAGGCCTAGAAGGAGTGGCAAAGTCCTTTTTTTAGAGACTCCTCTGTGGCTGCAGACAGGAGGGCATTTCTCAAAAGCTTATTCATGATCACCGAGACTCGTTGCATTGCCTTTTGCCTTGAGATTTCACTCCTTCCTCTTTTTGCGTATTCACCAGTGGGAAGTGGTGGAAGGAGGAAGTGCTAGAGTGGGGAGAGCAGAAGGGTGGAGGATGCGGGGCCTGAATCGGAGTTGACTGGCTCCACCAAGGGGGGCTTGTGTGAAGACAGAATGTACCTGCTGCTGTCCTTCCTCTTCCTCTTCCAGTTTGCAGGTGAGTGGGGCCTGGGTCTGTGCTGGAGAAGAGCTTCTGGGGCAGGATGAAGTGGTTGGTGGAGGGAGGAGGGGGCCCAGCAACAGGTCCTGCTGGGAAGCAGGCCATGTTTCTAAGCAGTTTCTCCAAGTAGTGAGTCTGTGTGTGTCGGTCACCCTACTCCTCACCCTGCATAGGGTGCAACTCCTGACCACCCAGGGGTTGATTGTTCTGAATGGACTTGCACTAAGGGGCCCCCCTGGTGTACGAGAAGCAGAGGAGCCCTAGTTGCTCAGGAGAGCTGGTAAAACCTTGCTCCTGCACTGTCACCTTTGAGAAGGTCTTATGAGGAAGGGAAAGAGGGAGTATGGAGGTGGCTTTGGAGGAAGGAAAGCTGGGAGTTTGCCAGACAGGGAGGAAGATGTGGTTTTAGGCACTTGGGGTAGAAGGAAGTAGTAGAAGTTGCTGAGGGGCTAAGATCGGGATGGTGGTGGAAGGAAACTGTAAGTGGTTGGATACCATTTGGATTGAAAATTAAGGGATTTTCTTGACCTTGAAATGCTGGAGGGCCACAGGGCTCAGTTTTGGGCTTTTCTTTCTAGAGCTCTAAAGCCATTCCCTCATTGATCCCCTCTCCTCTCTTGGCTTAAATACTACCTCTATACAGATGATGCCTGATGTTGTATCATTAGTCTAGACAACACCCTGGACCCCAGAATCTTTTAGTCAAGTGCCCACTCAACTCTCCACTAAGACATTTCAGATGTGACCTGAGCATATCTTCTCCCCTCGAATTTCTTTCTCTCCCATCTTTGTGTTTAGCAACTCCATCTTTTCTAGGTACTCAAGCAAAACCTGGGGTCATTCATTTCTTCTCTCATATCCCACAATGAACCTTGGGAAATGCAAGCCAGATGCTGTCCTTCCTCTGGTCAAAACCCTCTAATGACTTCCTATCCTACTCAGGGTAGAAACACAGAGTTTTTACAGAAGCTAAAAGATTCACCACCTGGTTCTCTCACCTCATCACCTCCCTGATCGCCTATTCTACTCTGCTCTCTCGGCTCAACTCACTGCAGCCAAAATGGTCTCTTAGATGGTCTTTGAACATGTTGGGTACACTTCTGCCTCAGGGCCTTTGCACTTGCTGTTCTCTCTTCCCAAAACGCTCTTCTTCATATAGCCACATGTTCCAGTCCCTTATATCCTGCATGTCTTTGATTTTCACTCAGACCTTCATTGATAAGAAACCTCATTAAAATAGCAGTTCCCTTGCATTATTTTTCTCTACTATCTGATTCCTCCCTTCTCCCACCTTGAGAGAACATAAGCCTTAGGAAGGCAGGAGTTTTTCTCCTGCAAACATACCAGGTATAGATTAGACAAATAGCAAGTATTAGTTGAGTGAGTAAATGTATCTCATGGAGAAGGAAAAGAATATGATTGCCGGACTCCCCAACTTTCTTTTTCATAGAACTGAACACTAGGGATAGAACTAGAGGGCATTATGCTTAGCAAAATAAGTCAATCAGAGAAAGACAATTATCATATGATCTCCCTGATATGAGGAAGTTGAGAAGCAACGTGGGGGGTTTAGGGGGCAGATAAAGAATAAATGAAACAAGAGGGGATCGGGAGGGAGACAAACCATAAGAGACTTTTAATCTCACAAAACAAACTGACGGGGGCCCGGGTGAGGGGTGTCGGGAGAGGCTGGTGGGGTTATGGGCATTGGGAAAGGTATGTGCTATGGTGAGTGCTGTGAAGTGTGTAAACCTGGCGATTCACAGACCTGTACCCCTGGGGCTAATAATACATTATATGTCTATAAAAAATAAAAAAAAAGAATTGAACACTAGGGACTCTTGTCATTAATTACAGAGGACATGCATTGCCTGTGAGCATGTAAAATGGGGCAGCTGCTTTGGAAAACAATTTGACATTCCTCAAAATGTTAAACACATGATTACCACATGATCCGGCCATTTGACTCCCAGGTGTATACCCAAGAGAACTAAAAACATATGCTCCTATAAAAACTTGTATGCAGGGGCGCCTGGGTAGCTCAGTCGGTTAAGCTGCTGCCTTCGGCTCAGGTCATGATCTCAGGGTCCTGGGATCGAGCCCCGCATTGGACTCTCTGCTCAGCGGGGAGCCTGCTTCCTCCTCTCTCTCTGCCTGCCTCTCTGCCTACCTGTGACCTCTGTCTGTCAAATAAATAAATAAAATCTTTTTAAAAAATGCAGCGTGCCCATTCAAGGGAACATTATTCAGCCATAAAAACAAATGAATGCTGACACCTGCTGCAACACAGACCAACCTGGGAAACATTATGCTGAGTGGAAGGGTCCAGACACAAGAGCCCTCTATTGTACCATTCCATGCCTACGAAATATCCGTAATACCTAACTTCATAGAAACGGAAAGTAGATTTAGTGATTGCCAGGGGCTGTGGGGAAGGAGTAAGGGAGGGTGAATGCTAATGAGTAAGGGGTTTCTTTTTGGGGGGATAAAAAGGAATTCGGTGTAGTGATGGTTGCGAACTTTGTGAATGTCCAGGAACCGCTGAGCTGTACACTTTAAAAGTAGGGAATCGTATGTCAGCATGAACATCATCAAGGAGCGGAGGGAAGAATCAGGAGCAGTAGACTTCTGGTAGAAAAATCTCTGGGTAGCATTTGGCATTGTTTGGGTCTGAGGCTCTGGAAGCAGGTGTTCATGGCAAGTGGATGGTCCTTTCTGTGGTTGAATTTGATCATTCATTCCATCAGTTAGAGAAATGATAATGATACCTCCAAGAAGTGGTAGGTGCCGTGAGGAGAGCTGAGCTCGGGGACCTGACATTGTGAGCTTCAGGGGACACAGGGAGGGGGGGGTGGCGCTGTTGGTGGAGGGGGCCTACTGCAAGGAGCCTCTGGGAGGAGATGTCTGAGCAGAGGCCCGGGGGACGAGAAGGAGCAGGCACTTGGGATTGCAGGTGGCCTTTTGGACACAGGCGTTAGTGAGCAAAAAGGCTGTGATAGGGACACGAAGCCTGCTGACCTGACCTTGAGAGGGCCTGAGAGATGGACGGGCTGTGTGGCTTCCTCACATGTTTCAGAGCAGCCCGGAGAGGCAGATTGGGAAGATATCACTGCGTCTGCGGAGAAGGTCTTAAGGGAGGAAAGTGACGTGTTCAGGACCACAAGGTCTGTAAACGAAAAGCTGGGGCTGGGTCATGGGGATGGAAAAGCCGATTCTGGGTGAGCCGTTAGGGGGCAAATCAGCCGGGCAGCGAATGCACATAAAGGACTGCTTCTTTTTTCCCACTGACATCTGGAAACAGGGGAAGCTGGTGAGCAGATATGAGGATAGTGCTGGGGTGTGCGCGTGTGCGTGTGTATGGGTGTGGCCGAGGCAGAGTGGAAATGTCAGTTGGAAGCCCGCAGGCACAGCTGTGTGCTCAGCAGGAACCTGGTCTGTGCTGCGAACCTGTGCCCCCCTCACCAGCCTCTCCCAGTGAACTTCCCATAACAAGACGCCCATTTACCCCGCCCCCCCCCGCTTCTCAGTCGAAAGAGTTCCTTGTTTCCAAGCCATACAAGAAACAAATACCAGCCAGAGCTCCCACTGGCTTTACAGCCTTCATTTTTTGTGAGAAAGGAAGAGATTTGTGGCCAGTATTTTCAGAGAAATATTAGTTGCTTTATCCACATTTGGCCTCACCCTAAGTGGTGGCAGACGTGGACAAGAGCCACGTGTGCCGGCCCAGAGTGGACACTGGCTGACCTCCTGTGCCATGCTGGGGTTGGGGTCCATCCTGTGCCTCCCTGACGGTGAGCCCGTAAACTCCCCTGAGGCTCATCTTCTTCCTCAACTAGGCTTACTCCCGATTGACTAGTCTGGAAATAACCAAGCCTGCTGAGGGTGCGGCTCCTTGGGGCTCAGGGCTGCCAATTTGTTTATCTGAGAGAGAGAGAGAGAGAGAGAGAGGGCGCATGAGCAGGGGGAGCAGCAGCAGACAGAGGGAGAAGCTGACTCTCTGGCGAGCAGTGAGCCGGACGTGGGGGCTTGATCCTAGGACTCTAAGATCATGACTAGAGCCGAAGGCAGACGCTTCACCGACGGAGCCCCCCAGACGCCCCATCAGGGCTGCCTCCTGTGTCAGGATGGTTCACACAGCAGGGTGGTGGTGCTCTGCCGAGGTTGGGGGGGAGCGGGCCCCCGGACAGACGTTTCAAGCAAGAGTCAGGCCCAACGCCAGCGCTCAGGTGAGATGGGCTAATGTCATCTTAGGAGTTTCCTAAGGCTGCCAGGACAAATTACTACACACCTCGTGGCTTAAAAAGACACAAATTTATAATGTTACAGTCTGGAAGTCAGAGTCTTAAAGGATCACCAGGGCTGTGTTCCTTCTGGTGGCTTTGGGGGAGAATCAGATTCCTTGACTTTTCCACGGCCCAGAGGTTGCTGCGTCCTTGGTGTGTGGCCCTCCCTGACCTTCAATGTCCCTTCTCCTTCTCTGACTCTGACCCTCCTGCCTCCCTCTGATAAGGTCCTTGGCCCCGCCCTCCCCCTCCCTGCCCCATGCTCCTGGATAATCTCTCCATCTCAAAATCCTTAATTTAGTCACATCTGCAAAGTCCCATTTAGTCTTGTGAGCTGCTTTACAGTATTTACAGGTTCTGGGGATAGGATGAGCTCACCATGCCACGAAACAGCCCTGTCCAGGCATTATCCGCCCCCCCCTCCCCCATCATTTTGAAAGTAATAAATGCTCATTGTTGATACTTAGGAAAGTACAGAAAAAATGAAGAGTCAGGAAAAATAAAAAATTCTATGTCCCTCATCTCAATGTCCAAGGCAACCTGATGTTCATTTAATATTTTTACTTATTTCCTTTTACTCTATTCTTCTATGCATATATTTTTTTAAAGATTTTATATATTTATTTGTCAGAGAGAGAGCGAGCGAGCACAGGCAGACAGAGCGGCAGGCAGAGGCAGAGGGAGAAGCAGGCTCCCTGCCGAGCAAGGAGCCCGATGTGGGACTCGATCCGAGGACACCAGGATCATGACCTGAGACGAAGGCAGCCGCTTAACCAACTGAGCCACCCAGGCGTCCCTCTTCTATGCATATTTAAAAAAAAAAGATTTTGTTTATTTGTTTGACAGAGAGAGAAAGACTGCAAGAGATGGGGAGTGGGAGAGGGAGAAGCCTACTTCCCACCGAGCAGGGATCCCAATGTGGGGCTTGATCCCAGAACGCTGGGATCATGACCCCAGCCAAAGGCAGACGCTTAATGACTGAGCCACTCAGCCCCATCTTCTATGCATATTTTAAAAGTTAGTTGAGACTGTGCTGTACATGATGCTTAAGAAAAACATTTTCACTTCATAGGATTTTCCACGTAATTAACAGTATTTCTAAGCATAATTATCAGTGTCTGCATTATATTTATTGTTTACTTATTATCCTCATTGATGGATCTTAACCTTGTTTAGTTTTGCTCTTTAAATAATTATGTAATGAATCTTAGTGCATATGTTTTTATTAGCTTCTCTATTTTCTGAGGACTAAATCCTAGACATATAATCACAAAGGGCATGATTATTTTGATACATAATTGCCACATTGCCTTTGGTAGTGGTTGAACGGTTACATCTCTAACAGCAGCTCCTCCTCTTGTCCATGTCACCTCACCCAGCAATATAGTAGTCACAAAAACTTAAGTTTGTTTCATATGTGAAAATGACATCACTTTAAAATGTTTTCATTTGCTAGATTGTTTAAATGGAACACTATCATTTTATCATCCACCGGAATTTCCTCTTTGTGCCTTTTCTTTTCTTGCCCCTTACCAACTTTCTAAATGGAGTCTCTTTTTTTTTTAACTTTTATTTTATTTTTTCAGTGTTCCAAGATTCATTGTTTATGCACCACACCCAGTGCTTCATACAATATGTGCCCTCCTTAACCTAAATGGAGTCTTTTTTT
>ML107783.1:0-41706 GCA_003697995.1 Taxidea taxus jeffersonii
GCTTTGTTTATATATTACATGGGGACCTTGGAGCTGAATCAAACTTTGTCATTGACGTGAACAGTAATTTTAAAACAAAAAATATGGTCAGTAAGTTTAACACAAGCTCAAGAGTTAATTTCCCATCCATACAGAAAATGGTAACCAGGAAATATGAATAACTTAAGTTTCCGAATATACTAGTTTCAGAATATACTATTATCTTAAAATGGCAGAATTTGGCTCTGGTCACTCTAAAGTGACTAATAAGTCTAAATAAAAACTAGTAAGTCTAAAGTTAATACGGACTTTGGAAGTTCTGTAGGGAGTCAAAATATTTGTAGAAATAAAGTGTTATGTCTTTATCAAGGTGCCTTAAAAAATACACTAAAGATAGCTGGTATTTGAAGAACTGTAATAAGAATGCAGAGCTATCTTAATAAGATTAAGGGAAGACTATTTTTCACTACATTAAAGAAGAAAAAAGGACATTCAGGTGGTAAAATTCTTATATGGCCTTGAACTTTTAAAAAATTAAGAAAAATAAATAAAACTGAAAATAAAATTTCCTGTGTAGCTCTTCTCCTTTGACCTCTCAAAATGAGAAGCTCTGAAATGTAAGTCACATGATATTGCTAAGAATTCTTTTGATGATGAAACTTCTGGCAGTGAGATGTTTTTAAGAAATTGCGTCCTAAGTCACTTAAATGGGGGAAAAGGCAATGCCTAATTCAAAATATAAACTGCCAAAATTACTTCCTAATTTCTCTACCATATTACATGTCTATTTGATTAAGTTTATTTAGCCTGGGTTGCTTCCTAACATCATTTAGTTCAATGAACAAACCAGCCTTTATTATGTACAGGTGGGAAATTATTTTCCTGGCCACAAATGGAGTTGTAATTTTTTTCTCTTCAGAGGAATTGAAAAAATGTGCCTGGTCTTGTTAGAATCTTGAGCTATAGCAGAATTCTCTGCCAACATCAACACACTTGGCCGAAGAACTTACTCTGGAGCCCCCAGACTGTGACCTGAGCTGAAGTTTCAGCAATAAATTGGGAAGTCAAGAGACACAGAATGTATCTGAAGAGCTTCAAATGGCACATTCCAAGAGAAAATACTATATTAGCTTTTTACTGCTGCATAGCATATTACTGCAACCTAGCAGCCTAAAAAAACAGGCTTATCATCTCAGTTTCTGTGGGTGAGATGTGTGGGTGTGGCTTACCAGGTAAGATGCCCAAAGTCTCAGACGTTGTAATCAAGATTTTGGATGAGCTGTATTTTCACCTGGAGGCTTGAATGAGGAAAAGTCCTCTTTCAAGCCCACTCAGGTTACTGACAGAATTCATTTACTGTGAATTATCAAATGGTTATAGGATTGAAGGCCCAAGTTTTACTGGACTATGGCTGGAGTCTGCCCTGTACCCAGAGGCCGGCCACAGCAGCAAATTTCAACAGATTAGAATTTCCAAAGTGGCCCCTTAACTTTTTCAAGTCCAGCTAGGAAGAGAAGATCTTTAGAATGAGTTACCTAGAAAGATGGAGGCTTACATACTGTATATAATCATGAGAGTGATATCCTATTACGTTTGCCATATTCTGTTGGCTGGAAGCACGTCAGAGATCCTGACCACACTCAAGAGAGTGGGATTATGCCAAGGTGGGAACATCAAGAGGCAAAGATCATGGGAGAGGAGAAATCTTTGAGTCTTTTGCCACAAATACTGTGTCCTTACTTGAGGAAGAACCCCTCAAGGGACAGGTTTGACATTCAACAGAGTGGTATTAAGCAAGAGTGTAAGAAAATGATGACTGTCATCACTTTGCAATGATTGTTTCATTAGCCTTTGCTCACGTTTATGAAACTGAAATTACTGTTTTCTAAGTGAGTTCTAAGATCAATGAAAGAATTCTTTTGTAAGGTGGAAATACTGACTGTCACACAATCAGACTGCTCCTTGCATGCTGCAGTTTCTGTCATTAATTTGTCAGTTTGTTGATATTCTTGATGTAAGTATTTACTTTTTTAAAATTAACATATGATGTATTATTTGCCCCAGGGGTACAGGTCTGTGAATCATCAGGCTTACACACTTCACAGCACTCACCATAGCACATACCCTCCCCAGTGTCCATAACTCAGTCACCCTAGCCATCCCACCTCACCCCCCAGCAAACCTCAGTTTGTCTCATGAGATTAGAGTCTCTTATGGTTTGTCTCCTTCCCAATTCCATAAGACAAGAAGAAGTATTTACTTTTGGTAAGAAACAAAAGATCAGATCCAAAAGTTAATCCTGTTTGATCAAGGAAAAAAAATCACAACCTTGTAAACACAGTTGAAATATAAGAACATTGTGAAATAAAATGTCAAATAATAAGAAAGGAAACGGAAGTAAAGTTTATATATAGTGAAATACATAGATCTTAAGTCTACAATTCAATGAGTTTTGACAAATGCACATAGCTGTGTAATCAATACCCTAATCAAGAAATAGCTCATTCTTATCACCCCAGAAAATTCACTTATGTTCCCTTCCAGGTGATCCCTATCACTGATAGATAATCATCATCTGATATTTATCATCAAAGAGTATTTTCCTGTCCTTTTTTATTTTTAAAAAGTTTATCAAAGTATAATTGAACTATACTATATGTATTGAAAGTGTTCAATTGGAACAATTTCAACCTATGTGTATACAGTAATATCCACCATTTAACTTTACAAGGTTTCAGTGACTTGTGGTCAACCACGGTCTAGAAGCAGATGATCCTCCTGATGTATCATCAGAAGGTCAGTAGTAGTCTAATGGCACAATGATATGCACAATGCCTACATCATTTGTCTCTTTTCATTTCATCCAGTAATCATTCTATCACCTTGTATTGTCATTATAAAAATAAAGGTGAGTGCAGTATAGTAAGATATTTTGAGAGACCACATTCACATAACTTTTAATACAATATAATTCTATTTTATTATAAGTTGTTAATCTCTTACTGTACCTAAATTATAAATTAAACTTTATCATAGGTATGTAAGTATAGGTAAAAAAATAACATACCTAAGGTTCAGTTTTATGTGTCATTTCAGGCATCTGCTGGGGGCCTTGGAATATGTTGGGGGGATAGAGGAGAACTACTATCCAGTAAAACCATTGCCATAATAATGATTTAAAATATTTCTGCCACTCCTAAAATTTACTTCTGCCCCTTTGAAATCCGACCTTCCCACTACCTCATCCCCAGGAAACAAACACTTTGTTTTTTTTTATCACTACAGAATAGTTTGGATAGCCTATGATTTCAAAACATGCTCAAAATCATTAGCCATAAAAGATATTCAAATTAAAAGCATAATGAGATAAAGACAAACTAAAATTTAAAAAACAAACCATATGAAGTCAAATGTTGGTGAGAGTAGGAACAATGGAGCTCTGTTTTATTGCTGTTGTAAATACAGTATGGTATAATCACTTTAGAAAACAGTTTGGCAGTTTAAAATTTTGTACATATACCTACCATACCATTTAATCATTCTACAGATAGGTTTTTATGCAAGAGAATTAAAAACACATATCTCTATGAAGACATACACAAACATTTATAGAAGGTATTTGGTAATAGGCAAAAGCTGAAAAATAGGCCAAAAGTCCATCAGCTGGTGAATGGATAAACAAACTGTGGCATAATCATACAAAGAAACACTACTTAGCAATAAAAATGAATGAACTACTAATACATACACAACAGCATGAATCTCAAAATTCCCATGCTGAGCAATAGTTTTGCCTGTTCTTGAACTTCATATATATGGGATGGTTATAGTAGGTGTTGTTTTATTTTATATATATTTTTTCACCTTAAAGTCATCTCATTTACACCATATGCACTAAACCAATAACAAAGCCTTCAATTAACTGAATGCTTTAAACATGGTACCAGTGCATTTAAAATACCAAGAAAAATTTGTTTAATACACAACCTTCTAAGACTGAAGCATGAGGAAACAGAAAATCAGAATAGAATGATTGTAAGCAATAAAGTTGAATAAGTAATTAACCCCACACACACAAACCAAAAGTCTAGAACCAGATGGCTTCACTGGTGAATTCTACCAAACATTTAAAAAAGAGTTAATACATATCCTTCCCAATTGTTTCAAAAAATTGAAGATGAAGGAATGTCTCCAAACTCATTTTATAAGGCCAGTATTAATTTTGATTCCAAAACCAAAGATGCCACAAAAAAGTAAAACTATAGACCAATATTCCTGATGAACACGGAAACAAAATTTTTCAATAAAATATTAGCAAGCTAAATCAGCAATACATTAAAAGGATCATACACCATGATCCACTGTTATTTAATTCAGGATAGCAAGGATGGCTCAATATCCACAAATCAATTAGTGCAATGCACCACAGTAGCAAAATGAAGAATAAATATCATATGATCATCTTGTTGATATAGAAAAATCATCTGACAAAATTCAACATCCATTTATGATAAAAACTCTCAATAAAATGGGGCTAGAAGGAGCATATCTCACATAAAAAAGACCATATATGATAAACACAAAACTAATTTCATACTCAGCTTTCAGTTTTTCTAAGACCAGGAACAAGATAAGAATGTCCATTCTCAACACTTTTATTCAACACGATACTAGAATCCTAGCCATGGCAATTAGGCAAGAAAAAGAAATAGAAAGCACCTAAATTGCTAAGGAAGAAGTAAAACTATCACTATTTGCAGGTTACATGATAACTATAATCAAACCCTTAAGGACTTCACCAAAGACCTAATTAATTCAGTAAAATGACAGGATACAAACTTAATATACAGAAATCAGCTGTGTTTCTGTACACTAATAATGAATTACCAGAAAGAGAAACAAGAAAACAATTCCATTTATAATTGCATCAAAAGGATAAAATATCTAGATTTGTATTTAACTGAGGAGGTGAAAGACCTATACTCCAAGACTTATAAGGCACTGATGAAAGAAACTGAAGATGACACAAATAAAAAGAAAGATGTTATGTGCTTATGGATTAGAAGAGTTAATGTTAAAATATCCATAGTACCCAATGGATTTTGTATCTGCAATTTACAGATACAATACTGTCCCCATCAAAATTGCAATGGTGTTTTTCCACAGAACAAGAATTAAAAAATCCTAAAATTTGTGTGAACCGGAAAAGACAAAAGCCAAATCAACTTTGAAAAATAACAAAGCTGGAGGTATCATATGCCCTGATTTCACACTGTACTGTAGAGATACAGTCATCAAAATAATATGGTATTAGCATGAAGACAGACATATAGATCAATGAAATAGGATAGAGAACTCAGGAATAAAATCTATATTTGGTCAATTAATCTATGACAAAGAAAACAAGAATATACAGTGAGGAAAAAACAATCTTTTCAATAAATGGTGCTAAGAAAACTGAAGAGCTACCTACAAAGGAATAAAAGTAGAGCATCATCTTACACCATATACAAAAATAAATTCAAGATGGATTAAAGACTTGAATGTAGAACCTGAAACCATAAAAATCAGAAGAAAACAAAGTGAGTAAGCTCTTTGACATGAGTTTGGTAGTATTGTTTTGGATTGACTCCTCAGGCAAAGGCAACAAAAGCTGAAGCAAAAAAATGGACTATATCAAACTAAAAACCTTTGCACAGTGAAGGAAACCATTAACAACAACTGTGGAAAGAACCAAGATGCCCTCCAACGGACAAATGGATAAAGAAGATATGGTCCATACATAACTATGGAGTATTATGCCTCCATCAGAAAGGATGAATACCCATTTGTATCAATGTGGACGGGACTGGAAGAGATTATGCTGAGTGAAATAAGTCAAACAGAGAGAGTCAATTATCATTTGGTTTCTCTTATCTGTGGAGCATAAGCAATAACATGAAGGACACTGGAGATGGAGAGAAGTGAGTTGGGGGAAATCGGAATGGTAGATGAACCATGAGAGACTGTGGACTATGAGAAACAAACTGAGGGTTTTGGACAGGAGGGCATGGGAAGTTGGGTGAACCCAGTGGTGGGTATTATGATAGGGCACGTACTGAATGGAGCACTGGATGTGGTGCATAAACAATGAATTCTGAAACACTGAAAAGAAATTAAAAAATAAATAAAAATTAAAAAATGAAAAGACTATCTATTAAATGGCAGAAGATATTTGTGAATCATGCATCCAATAAGTGGTTAATATCCAAGATATAACAAAACTTAAAATTCACACAACTTAATAAAAAATAACCCCCAAAATACAATTAAGAAATGGGCAGAAGACTTGATTACACATTTTCCCAAAAAAGACATATAGATGGCCAACAGGTACATGAGAAGATGCTCAATATCACTAATAATCAGGGAAATGTTAATTAAGACTACAATGGAGAATCACTTCTCACTGGTCAGGTTGGTTATTCTCAGAGATAAAAAATAACAAGTGAGTTATATTGAGTATATTGGTGAGTACATTGAAAAAAGGGAATCCCTCTGCACTGTTTGTGGGATTGTAAATTAGTGCAGCCACTATTAAAACAGCATGGAGAGGGACACCTGAGTGGCTCAGTTGGTTAAGCAACTGCCTTTGGCTCAGGTCATGATCCTGGAGTCCCAGGATCGAGTCCTGCATCAGGCTCCCTGCTCAGCAGGAAGTCTGCTTCTCCCTCTGACCCCTCCCCTCTCATTCTCTCTCTCTCTCTCAAATAAATAAATAAAATCTTAAAAAAAATAAAACAGAGTGGAGGTTCTTCAAAAAATTAAAAATGGAAATATTATCTAGCAATTCCACTTCTGGTAGATAAAAACACCAAGTTTTTATCTTGGTTGTTGGAAGATAAAAACACCAAGTAGAAAAGATATATGCCCTCCTATGTTTACTGCAGCCTTATTTACAGCAGGCAAGATAGGGAAGTAACCTAACTGTCCAACAGGTGAATGGATCAAGAAGATGTATGTGATATATGTAATGGAATATTACTCAGCCATAAAAATGAAATCTTGTCATTTGCAACAATACACATGGAACTAGAAAGTATTATGCTAAGTGAAATAAGTCAGCAGATAAAGAAAAACACAGCAGCATATGTGAAATACAAAGAAATAAAACAAATGAACAAACAAAACATAAGAGGAACTGACTCAAAGATACAGGAAATAAACTGTTGACTACCAGAGGTGGTGGGACTGGGGAAAGCCAAAAGGCAAAGGGGATTAAGCAGTACAATCTTCATTTATAAAATAAGTAAGTCATGGGAATGTATTGTTAATCATAGGGAACATAATATTGTCACAACTTCATATGATGACAGATGATAACTAGACTTATCATGGACACCATTTCATAATACATAAGAATGTTGAATCACTATTATGTACACCTGAAACTAACAGGATATTGTATGTCAATTATGTTTCAATAAAAATCAGAATGATTTGTTTGTATGATTTATTTTCAGTTACCACCAATGTTGAGTGAGCTTAATAGTATTCTGGTATTTAAAACACACACCTATGTTAAATATATTGGTTTAAAAAAGGGTTGTAGGTATTAGTAGTAAACACAGTAAAGCCTTTGGTAGTTCAGGGGATTAGAGCAGGCCATGGAGGAATGGTGAACTGAGAGTTTATATCCAGAGTTTGATGTTACAAGACTTAAAAAAATTGTTTTTAAAATTTTTGTTAGAAAATAAAATGCTTATATTAGTTACTTTAGCACATGGTACATTAGTTTCAGGTGTACAACACAGTGATTCAATAAGTTTATACATTATGCTATGTTCACCACAAGAATAGCTACCATCTCTCACTATACAACACTATTATAACACTATATCTCTCACTATACAACACTACTTATTGAAAAACCTGTGTTCTCCTCACCTATTTGAAATTCCATTCTTGGTATATATATACAATGGAATACTATGCAGTCATCAAAAGAAATGAAATCTTACCATTTGCGATGACAGGGATAGAACTAGAGGGTATTATGCTTAGTGAAATAAGTCAATCGGAGAAAGACAACTATCATATGATCTCCCTGATATGAGGAAGTGGAGATGCAACGGGGGTGGGGGTTAAGGGGGTAGGAAAAGAAAAATGAAACAAGATGGGATTGGGAGAGAGACAAACCAAAAGAGACTCTTAATGTTATAAAACAAACTGAGGGGGGTGAGAGGGAGGGGGGTTGGGCAAGGGTGGGGGGTTTACATTATATGTTTAAATTAAAAAAAAAGAAATTCCATTCTTATAATAATATATCAAACACCTATAAATATTTAGATGCATTTTTAATTTCCCTCTTCTGCCTCATTAATCTCTTTTTATTACTAGGAAGTCATGATCTATTTTAATTATTACAGTTTTGTGAATATTTTTAATACCTAGTTGGGTAATCCATCTCTCATTACTCTTTCTTCCCCCAGAATTTCTTAGCTAAATCCTATAATTGTCCTTTAACATGAACTTTAGAATCAGTTTTTCATATGGAAAAACTCTATTGGCATTTGCTTTGGGATTAGTTAATTTCATAGACTTTCTTTGGAAAAAAATGAAAATTTAAAAGTATTGAACCTATTAAATTAACAAGATATATCCTACTATTTATTTTAGTCTTCCTTTTATGTTCCTCTGAAGAACAATGAAATTGTGTTTTTTTTAAACTGCAGATTCTATATATTTCTTGCTAATTTTATTGGTAGAAATTTCATGTCTACCTCTGTCAATATAAATGAAATCTTTCTTTCATTATATTTTCTAACTTGTTATTGATTATATAAAGAATTGATTTTGGGGGGGCACCTGGATGGCTTAGTCATTAAGCATCTGCCTCTGGCTCAGGTCATGATCCCAGGGTCCTGGGATTGAGCCCCATAAAGGGCTCCCTGCTTGGCAGGAAGCCTGTTTTCCCTCTTCCACTTCCCCTGCTTGTGTTCTTTCTCTCACTGTGTCTTTTCTTTGTCAAATAAATAAATAAAATCTTAAAATTGTATGATAGTATTTGGAAATATTAACCAAATTTTTCTTGCTATGGTATTTCGTTTTAACTTTGATTCTTCTTCATCAAAGAAGCAATGGATGACAGAAGAAAGGATGATAGAGATGACACAAAAGAATGAAGAATAAATAGATAAATATATCTTTCAAGGTACTGAGTTTGAGAGATACAAACTTGTGAAAAATGTGGACAGTCTCTGAGAAAGCCCCCAAATTTGGAAAAATAAAACAAAAATGTAAACATAAGATATTACTTAATAGTAACACCTTGGATAATGAGGAGTGTGTAAGGGAAACCAAAATGACTTAAGTGACTGATGGGGTCTTGCACCCTGTCTCTCTTGGGCCACCAGGTTAGGCTCTAGAAAGAAGAGTACAAGGAACAAAATCCTGATAGTTTCGAGGAAATCCAAATACACAGAGTACTTGCCCTTTTCCTTCCTGGGTAGAAGTTTGGGAAGCAAAAACAAAACAACATAACAAAACAAAATCCAAACAACAACAGTAAACAACTAAGAGAAGAAAGCCTTTACATGGCTTATCTAGGCAGAAGATCTGAAAGCATTTCATAGCATAATGTAAGAGCAGCAAAATGATATTTCTGTGCTAGAGGGAACCTCAGGAAAGTGACTCCTGTAGTTTCCTTCATCCAAACCTGACTTAGAAATGAAATACTGATACATGAGGATGCTGAGCTGTCAGAGAAATATAGATCTGGAGGGATCCTGTAGGTGGGATGGATGGACAACACAAAAGTGACATGGACAGAATAGTGATTTAGGGATTTTTGTCACAAAGTCCTTTTTCTCCTCTTTGAAAAGAAAGTTTCTTTATCCCTTCTTTTATGGATGGACACTTCCATCCATAGATTGGATTGCTTCCATATCATGGCTATTATAAATAATACTGCAATAAACATAGGGATGCATATTTTTTTTTCAATTAGTGTTTTCATTTTCTCTAGGCAAATATCCAAGTGCCCCTCCATGGCTGAATTAATAAAGAAGATGTGGCATATATACACAATGAAATAATACTCAGTCATAAAAAAGAATGAGCTCAGGACACCTGGGTGGCTTAGTTAGTTAAGCAATGGCCTTTGGCTTAGGTCATGATCCCCGGGTCCAGGGAATGAGACTGGCGTTGGGCTCCCTGCTCCGTGGGGAGTCTGCTTCTCCCTCTCCCTCTGTCTGCTGCTCCCCCTGCTTGTATTCTCTCTCTGTCAAATAAATAAATAAATAAATGAATGAATGAATGAATGAATAAATAAATAAATAATATGAGCTCTTGTCATTTGCAACAACATGGATGGACCTAGAGGGCATAATACTAAGTGAAATGAGTTAGTCAGAGAAAGGTAAATATCACATGATTTCACTCCTATGTGGAATTTTTTTTTAAAGATTTTTTTTTTAATTTGACAGAGATCACAAGTAGGCAGAGAGGCAGGGCAGAGAGACAGGAAGAAGCAGGCTCCTTGCGGAGCAGAGAGCCTGATGTGGGGCTTGATCCCAGGACCCTGGGATCACGACCCAAACCGAAGGCAGAGGCTTTAACCCACTGAGCACCCAGGTGCCCCTCCTATGTGGAATTTGAGGAAAACAAACAAATAAAGGAAAAAAAGAAGTGCCTATTGGTCATTTGTATATTTTCTTTGGAAAAATGGCTGTTCAGATCCTTTGCCCACTTTAAAACTTGGTTATCTATCTCTATTATTGCACTGTAAAATTGCTTAAATATTTTTATCAGATACATGATTGCAAAACTTTTCTCTGATTCTTTGAATTGTCTTTTAACTTTCCCAATGGTGTGATTTGGCATACAAAAGGTTTACATTTTAATTTAAAACTGAGGTACAGGAGGGGGTAGAAAAGACGGTGGAAAAGTAGGAGACCCTATTTCAACTGGTACTGTAAACTGAGCTGGATATCTGCCAGACCATTATGAACACTCATGAAATCAGCCTGAGATGTAAGAAGATATATCTGGATCTTTACAAAGAGGATATCTCTGGAAGTTGGTCTCCAGGTATGAAGCAAGGAGCTGTGATTCCGTGGGCAGATATTAGAAGATAAACAGAAGGGGGAAGGGAGCCTCTGGGATCTTGCACCACTGGGGTGCAAAAAGCCTCCTGCGCTTGGTACTGGATACAGACTTGCAGACTGGTAGCTGCAGGGGAAGGACTTTAGGGCAGTCCCCGAGACTGAGACCTGGAGGTGCAGGGGTGTGTGTGCGCTGGGAGTGTCTGGGAGTTTTAGAAGCACAAAAGAGACATGCCTAGACCTGGAAGAGAGGACTGGGAGTGCTGCTGTGGGGCACACAACCCAAGACACTGTGGTTTTTAGCAGCACAAACAGAGACAGTGTAGCCTGGAGAGCTCAGTCAAGAGCAGACTGTGATTTCTCTGTTCTGAGACAGAAGATTGGAAACAGTCACTTCTGCTCTGATTCTTGGCAGAGATGCAGAAAGCCACCAGAGAAAAAGCCCTCAAAACTGGTTTCACTGAGACCATCAGCCCCCAAAGGGGGTAGGACAACTCTGCCCAAACAGGGTGGCTTGAGTAATAGTGCAACAGTACCCTCCCTAAGAAGATAGGCTGGAAGAACAAGAGGCTGACAACCCTAAGGTCCCTAAAAAACAGGTGCATCTTGGGGTGCCTGTGTGGCTCAGTGGGTTAAGCCTCTGCCTTTGGCTTGGGTCATGATCTCAGGGTGCTGGGATCGAGCCCCACATCAGGCTCTCTGCTCAGCAGGGAGCCTGCTTCCCCCCCCCTCTCTCTGCCTGCCTCTATGCCTACTTGTGATCTCTCTCTCTCAATCTGTCAAATAAATAAAAAAAATAGGTACATTTTGCTTGGGTTGTGGTGAATAATTTGGACTCTGTACATTCCCTCAACTACCCTCAACAGAATAACTAAGAGGAGGAACACCCAACATAGGAAAGATTCAGAGACTATGACCTCTGCCACAGAACTAATGGATAAGGATATTTGCAAGGTGTCAGAAATAGACTTCAGGACAACAGTTATGAAGACAATAGCTAGGATGGAGAAAACCATCAAAGGGAACATAGAATCTCTAAGGGCAGACATGAGCACAAATCTGGCAGAACTTAAAAATGCTATCAATGAGATCCAATCTAAACTAGATACTCTAAGAACTATGGCAAATGAGGCAGAAGAACAAATTAGTGATCTAGAAGACAAACTGATAGAAAAGAAGGAACAGAGGGAGGCCTGCACAAACAGCTTAAAACTATGAAAACAGAATTAGAGATATAAGAGATGCTATGAAATGTTCCAATGCCAGAATCATTGGGATCCCTGAGTGTTGGAGAGAGAGAAATGACTAGAAGATATATTTGAGCAAATAACTTACCTAATATGGGGAATGAAACAAGAATTTGTGCCTACAGGCAGAGAGGACCCCTCCCAAGATCAAGGAGAACAGATCAATGCCCCCACATGTAGTAGTAAAACTCGCAAATCTTAGAACCAAGAAAACCATCTTAAGGGCAGTTAGGGGAAGAGATTCCTTATGTACAGAGGGAAGAACAGCAGAATAATTTCAGACCTCCAGAGAGAACTGGCAAGCCAGAAAAGGCTGGCAAGACATATTCAGGTGCTAAATGAGAAAAACATGGATACTTTATCTGGCAAGGCTGTTATTCAGAATGGATGGAGAGATAAAGAGCTTCCAGGACTGGCATAAAATAAAAGAATATGTGACCACTAAGCTGGTCCTGCAAGAAATATTAAGGGGGGTTTCTATAAAGAGAGAGACCCCAAGAGTGATATAAAAAAGAAATTTACAGAGATGATCTATAGAAACAAGGACTTCACAGGCAACACAGTGACAATAAAATCATATCTTTCAATAATCACTCTCAACATGGACAACCTAAATGCTTCCATAAAATGGCACAGGGTTGCAGATTGGATAAAAGAACAGGACCCATCCATATGTTGCCTAAAAGAGACTCATTTTGAACCTAAAGATACATCCAGATTGAAAGTTAAGGAATGGAGAACCATCTTTCATGCCAACAGACCTCAAGAGAAAGCTGGGGTAGAAAATTCTCACATCAGACAAATAAGATTTTAGGCTAAAGACTATAGTTACAGATACAGAAAGACACTATATCATTCTTAAAGGGTCCATCCAACAAGAAGATCTAACAGTTGTAAATATCTATGCCTTCAACATGGGAGCAGCCAACTGCATACACCAACTGTTAACCAAAATAAAGAGACATATTGATAATAATAAGTTAATAGTAGGACACCTCAACACTCCACTCTCAGCAACAGACAGATCATCTAAGCATAAAAATCAACAAAGAAACAAGAGCTTTGAATGAAACACTGGACCAGATGGACCTCATAGACATATATACAGAACATTCCACCCTAAACCAACAGAATACTCATTCTTCTCAAGTTCACATGGATCTTTCTCCAGAATAGACCACACACTGGGTCACAAATCAGGCCTCAACTGATACCAAAAGAATGAGATTATTCCCTGCATATTCTTAGACTACAGTGCTTTGAAACTGGAACTCAATCACAAGAAAAAGTTTGCTAGAAATTCACATACTTGGAAGTGAAAGACCATCCTCTCAAGAATGTTTGGGTCAACAAGGAAATCAAAGAAAAACAAACAGTTCATGGAAACCAATGTGAATGAAAACACATTGGTCCAAAACCTATGGGATATGGCAAAGGCAGTTCTAAGGGGGAAATATATACCATCCAAGCCTCACTTTAAAAAAAATACAAAAATACTGAATACACAAACTATTTTTATACCTTACAGAACTGGAAAATGAATAACCAATTAAGCTTGACCCATGCATAAGAAGGGAAATAATTAAGATTAGAGCAGAGATCTATTAATTAGAAAGCAGAAATAAAGTAGAACACATCAACAAAACTAGAAGCTTGTTCTTTAGAAGAATTAATAAGATCGATAAACCACTGGCCAGACTTATCCAAAAGAAAAAAGAAAGGACCCAAATTAATAAAATAATGAATGAAAGGGGAGAGATCACAACTAGCATCAAGGAAATACAAACAATTCTCAGAAATTATATGCCAATAAATTAAGTAATTTATTACTGGAAGAAATGGATGCATTCCTGGAAACCTATGAACTACCAAGACTGAAACAGAAGGAAACTGACAACATGAATAAACCAATAACCAGTAATGAGATTGAAGCAGTGATCAAAACCCTCCTCCAAAACAAGGGTCCAGTACCCAATGGATTCCCTGATGAATCTACCAAACATTCAAAGAAGAAATAATACCTATTCTCCTGAAGCTGTTTCAAAAAAATAGAAACAGAAGGAAAACTTCCAGACTCATTCTATGAGGCCAGGATTACCTGGATCCTAAAACCAGACAAAGACCCCATCAAAAAGAAGAATTTCAGGCCAGTATCCCTGATGAATATGGATACCAAAATTCTCAATGAGATCCTAGCTAATATGATCTAACAGTACATTAAAAGGATTATCCACTATGACCAAGTGGAATTTATTCCTGGGATGCAAGGGTGGTGCAACATTCAATCAGTGTGATAGGACACACTAATAAGAGGAGAGAGAAGAAGTGCATGGTCCTCTCAATTGATGCAGAAAAATTTTTTTACAAAATACAGCATCCTTTCCTGATTAAAACTCTTCAGAGAATAGGGATAGAAGGAACATTCCTCAATTTTAGAAAATCCATCTATGAAAACCCACAGAGAATATCATTCTCAATGAGGAAAAGCTCAGAGCATTTCCCTTAAAATCAGGAACATGACAAGGATGCCCACTCTCACCACTATTAATCAATATCATACTAGAAGTCCTAGCAAGAGCAATCAGACAACAAAAAGAAATAAAAGATATTCAAACTGGTAAAGAAGAAGTCAAACTCTCTCTTTGCAGATGACATGATACTTTATGTGAAAACCCAAAAGACTCCACTCCCAAATTACTAGATCTCATACAGCAATTCAGTAATATGGCAGGATACAAAATCAATGCACAGAAATCAGTTGCTTTCTTATATACTAACAATATAGCTGTAGAATGAGAAATTAGGGAATCGATTCCATTTACAATAGCACTAAAAACCATAAGATACTTTGGAATAAAACTAACCAAAGAGGAAAGGATCTATACTCAAGAACTACAGAACACTAATGAAAGAAATTGAAGAGGACATAAACAGATGGAAAAATATTCCATGCTCATAGATCAGAAGAATAAACCTTGTTAAAATCTCTATGCTGCCCAGAGAAATCTATCTTTCAATGCCATCCTGATCAAAATACCAACATCATTTTTCAAAACGCTGAAACAAACAACCCTAAAATTTGTATGGAATCAGAAAAGACTGTGAATCACTGAGGAAATGTTGAAAAAGAAAAACAAAGCTGGGGGCAACACATTGCCTGATTTCAAGTTATATTACTAAGCTGTGATCACCAAGACATCATGGGATTGGCACAAAAACAGACACAGAGGCCAATGAAACAGAACAGAGAGCCCAGATATGAATCCTCAATTCTATGGTCAAATAATCTTCAACAAAGCAGGAAAAAATATCCAACTGAAAAAAATTGTCTCTTCAATAAGTGGTGCTTGAAAAATTGGATAGCTATGTATAGAAGAATGAAACTCAACAATTCTCTTAGCCATACACAAAGATAAACTCAAAATGGATAAAGGACCTCAACTTGAAGCAGGAATCTATCAAAAGTCTACAGGAGAATATAGGCAATAATGTCTTTGACATCGGCCACAGCAACTACTTTCAAGACATGTCTCCAAAGGCAAGGGAAACAAAAGCAAAAATGAACTTTTAGGACCTCATCAAGATCAAAAGCTTCTGCACAGCAAAGGAAACAGTCAACAAAACGAAGAGGCAACCTATGAAATGGGAGAAGATATTTGGAAATGACTCTACAGATAAGGGGCTGATATCCAAGATCTATAAAGAACTTCTCAAACTCAACACTCAGAAAACAAATAATCAGGTCAAGAAATGGGCAAAAGACATGAATGGACACTTGTCCAAAGAGGACATACAAATGGTTAACAGATACATGAAAAAATGTTGATCATCATTAGCCATCAGGGAAATTCAAATTAAAACCACATTGAGATACCACCTTACACCAGTTGAATAGCCAAAAAAAAAAAATAAAATAAAATAAAAAAAATAAGGCAAGCAACAACAAATGCCAGAGAAGCTGTGAAGAAAGGGGAACCCTCTTACACTGTTGGTGAGAATGCAAATTGGTGCAGGCACTTGGGAAACAGTGTGGCAGTTCCTCAAAAAATTAAAAATTAAAGAGTTCCCCTATGACTCAGCAACTTCACTACTGGGTATTTACCCCAAAGATACAGATGTAGTGAAAAGAAGGGCCATATGCACCCCAATGTTCATAGCAGCAGTGTCCACAATAGCCAAACTGTGGAAGGAGCCAAGATGTCCTTCAAAAGATGAATGGATAAAGAAGATGTGGTCCATATATACAATGAAATATTACTCAGCCATTAGAAAAGATGAATACCCAACTTTTGCATCAGCATGGTTGGGACTGGAGGAGATTATGCTGAGTGAAATAAGTCAAGCAGAGGAAGTCAAATATCATATGGTTTCACTTATTTGTGGACCATAAGGAATAGCATGGAGGACATTAAAAGAAGGAAGGGAAAAATGAAGGGAGGGAAATCAGAGAGGGAGATGAACCATGAGAGACTATGGACTGTGGGAAACAAACTGAGGGTTTTAGAGGGGAGGAGTGTGGGGTGATGTGTTAGCCTGGTGATGGTTATTAAGGAGGGCATGTATTGCATGGAGCACTGGGTGTTATATGCAAACAGTGAATCATGGAACACTACATCAAAAACTAATGATGCACTGTATGGTGACTAACATAATAAAAAATAAAATAAGACAGGTATTATTTATTCTTACTTATATGTATTTATCTTTAGTTGCTTGTACTTTTTGTGACATATCTAAAAAGCCATTGCTTAATTTAAGGTTATGAAAATTTATGCCTGTTGTGTTTAAATGTGTATGACATTTTGGTTAGATATTAAATTCTTGGGCTAGTCCTTCTTAGGGATTTTGCACACATTTTTTCCATATAAAAGATCTCTGAGGTTTTTCTCTCAGCCTTACCTTTTCTGCCATTTTCATTGTTGAACACACTTTATAGATACTGAGGAAAGTTTCCCAACATCTTTCAGTTCTAAGAAAAAGATCATATCTGGGCCCTTCAGAAAAATTTAACTTATACTTGGAGATTCTGGCAAACAAGATAGATGGGATATCGAGGATTTATTTCTCAACCCAATATCCCCCTCACTTCACTACAAATTTTACTGTATTTGGTAGTCCCTCTTCAGAATTGTTTAATGTTGTGACTACCTGCTATCCTATTGAAACTGGAGTTTCCTTTATTGTTTCTTTGTTTTCACTTTGTTTCACAAAAGATAATGGGGTGGAAATTTTCTTAATGTGCCATCTTATATTTTGGCCGAGAAGAGACTGATAGGATTAAAACAGAGCTATCATAGTTAAAGGAGTAAGTTAGCATTTACTGACCATGGACTATATGGCATGCTAGTTTACTTACCTTTTCTGAGGTTGATAATAATATTCACATTTTTACAGATAAATAAGCTGATTGGTATGGATCATAGGGAAGAGAACTGGAAGACTCCAAGCAAGACTAAAAATGATCTGTCTATAGAAATGAAATAGAATTTTCTAGAGATGGTAGGACAGGAATGCTCCAAGAGGAAGGAAAATGTTGGAGAAACTTGAGCAAAGAGAGAATCTTTAGATAAGCAGAAAGCCATAAAAACACCTAAGAGGAGAGAGTGCTGGAGGTAGAAAATAGGGGTGAAGAAGAGATCATGGGGAAAATTTTTATCATGTGCTATATAGTGTAATTCATGTTTCATTGTATCCTCAAGAGTTTTTCAGTAAAACAGTAAAAACTGACATCACTTTTCACCACTTTTGGAATCCATCTGTGTTTTAGATTTGACACTAGGATAAAACTGTCATTGAGTGCCCTAATTTTTAAAAAAATCTAGGTTACATTATTAATGTTACCCTAAAAAATAACTATTGTTTTTGTATTTCCTAGAGGTTCTGTGACTTCTTTAGGATAAAAGCAAGTTTTTAATATACCTCCTACAATGCTTAGCCTTTCATATAGATAATTTAAAAAATTTAAGTGTCAATATTTAAAATATCATTAAGAAGGGTCAAAAGTTATTTAGCACAGCTTTAAACCTCCTAATACATTCAACAGAAATTCATAATTTAATCCAGTATTGAGTTGTAAAAATAAAAGTTTTAAATTCTAAACATTAAAAAATAATCTTATTATCAATATTTCAATATGCCTTATGACTTCTTTTTTTTCCGATGAACACATTCATTGCAGAAGATCTTGATAATATAAAAATGTATAAAGAAGAAAATTAAAATCACCCATAATCGTGTCACTTAGTAAATATTTTGTAGCTTATTGCTTTATACATATATATATCTGTGCTCTTATGTGTGTACATTCTTTTAATAAATCTATTTTCCTTTGCAGTATTTGTACATCTCCATACTTAAAAATACATTTTTAAGATATGACTTTAAGTGTTTTCATAGTTATAGTTTTTATAAAAGGTAATTTTAGATAATTCATTGTATAGACAATCTATATTTTGCTTAACCAGTTCCATATTTTATAAACAATGGGATGAATATCTATGGATATACATATTTCTCTTTAGCTCAATTAATTTGTTACAGTTATAACTGGGTTCGGTAATGCTCTCTTAAATGCTCCTTATCTTCTCCCTTCTTCCATCTTACCCATCCTGCCCATCAACGCAAACAAGCAAGATGTTTTGCCCTTTGCTTTCTTTCCAGATTAAGAGGCTGCCATCTGGCACCCCAACTTTCTAAGTTTTATGAGCTAAAATCAGGCCTTAGTATAATCTTTTGTACATAGTAAGTGATTAAAAGAATGTATCTGGCCTTTTGTAAGATACTTGATAAATAATAATTGAATGGCTTAAAGTTTAATTTTACTTTGAACTATGATGATACAGGGCTTATTCATGTTAGAAGCATGAGAGCCCATCTGATTGGACTTTCTCTGATCTTTATCACAGTATGAATGTGTGTGTGTGTGTGTGTGTGTGTGTGTGTGTGTGTGTGTGTTGCCCTTAATTCAGAGAAACAGAGTCTAGTAAACTTACCCTTTCCTTCCATTCTGTTATCATGTAGGAACTTTAAAAAATTGTGTTTATTTGCAACATGCTTGAATTTTACTTAGCTTTTGTTTGTGATTAGAAAAAGAGGACTGATAAAATTACAAAAACAATTTAAAGCTAAAGACCTAGGGGCACCTGGGTGGCTCAGTCAGTTAAGCATCTGCCTTTGGCTCAGGTCATGATCCTAGGGTCCTGGGATTGAGTCCTGCCTGGCTTTGGGCTCCCTGCTCAGTGGGATGTCTGCTTCTCTCTCTCCTGATGCCCCCCTCGTGCTCTCTCTCACTATCTCTGTCTCTCATTCTCTCTCCCAAATAAATAAATAAAATCTTTAAAAAATTAAAAATAAAGCTAAAGAATTGGATATGGGTTTAACCTGTTTTGTCACAATTATGCTAAAGATCAACTATTATCCATTGAGAAAAGGTTGGCTGAAAACCATTAGTAGTTACAATTTACAAAGCTAGTTCTTGAATTCAAAGTCTTCAAAACTAATCCTACATGCGTATTCTTCTGAACGAACTCAGAACTAAAGAATTCAAGAATTATATTCTAGTACAAAAATTACATTTACATTATCTAATGTAATAGAAAAATTAGACACTAGAACATTAAGGAATGTAAAAGGATGGATAAATATACTTTAAAAGATTTGAGTTTAAGTATTAGAGATATTATTTCCAATTAACAGTGGAAACATGTTGATATATTATCCATTAGTGCAAAGGTAAAAGCATTTCTCCACTAACAATAATAAATGGTAGCATTTAGCATATAAATTGTGCAAGCTCTTAAATTACCTTTACTTTTCCTATATGAGTGCAGCCTAAGAGAATTTCATGCATTTTTTACATGGTGTAATTTTATCTTGCTCATACAATGTGAGACGAGTAATAATAATATTCTAATATTAATATAAGTACAAAATATACATATTGATGAATAATAGCCATGTGTTTTGGACCTCCTTGCCAAGTTATATTAAAATGACAAATAATTGCAATTGCTTCCCAGAGAAATGGTGCAGGATCTATAGTCAAAAGCACATTAGGGACCAACAGTGTCCATTTGTTATCCTTTGTCAGGAAAACATGGCTCCTAATGAAAGTGAATGAAAGAACACTGATTGAGGACAGTGACACTAAACCTTTTTCTCAACAAGAGTCATGACATGAGTATTAATAAGAGGATTGAAAGTTGAAGGCAAAGCCTTGGTTCTTAATATCTTTGTATAATCTTGATTTTCTTTTTGTTTGATTTTTAAAATAAAGCCTGATACTTTTGAGGGCCGGGGGAAGTGTAACTATGGGGGATGAAAGTATATATAAAATGTACTGAAGACATCCCAAAGACATCACAGGGTCAGTGTGTTCTGTGAGGAGTCCCCAGGTAGCGTAAGGCAATGTTATTTAAAATCTGAACAGTACTCAAATCAGAGTCTGAATAGCTCTAAAAAGAAAAACTCCACTATTTCTTCATTCAAACTGTTAAACATCCTTTTCCCTCTTAATTGCCCAATATTTTAAAAAATTATGGTCTTTCTATGCAAAAATACTGCTGCAAGAAGAATTTTTGACCAGGAAAATGAGTAGCCTATTAAAAGGAAACAGGAAAGCATAATTCTATTTCAGGGATTTCTCAGCACAATTTTCAGGAATTATGATGGCTTTGTTATAAATCCAGGCATATACAGTTTCATTTGATTTTATACCTGCTGATTCCTATTCCAGCAATATTTAAGTCTAGCAGTTCCTGTCTGAGATGGTATAAATATGGATGTACATATCTATGAACAGAAAAAAAGTACTTTATAGTTTATAGTAATTTATTTGCTATGTTTGTGTAACCTAGCATGAACAAGGCACTATGCTAGGTTTTGGGAATGTCAGTGCTCACAATCTAGTTGGAAAGAAAAAGTGAACAAATATTACGAATTATTACTAATTGAACATATTACATATGGGGCACTTTGTTGAGTCTCACACTAATGATATCAAATTTCTCAACAACTCTCCTGCGGAGATACCATTATTATTGCCATTTAAAAAGAGGCCTTAAGACACAGAGAGGTTTAGTATATTTCTCCAGATCATACAGCTAATAAGTGCAGAAGCCACATTTTGAACATAGATTATGGACCCAGTGTTCCTACTATATCTGCATAATTATAATACACAATATATTTTATGTATATGTATACACACACATACACACACACACTAAAACCTCACTTATTCTGAGTTATTAACTTGATAACCTCAATGATCTCCAATTGAGCTAAAGGCCAGAAAGTGAGTGACAGAGACCTCTGAGTACCTTAAATAATTTTATCCATTCAGTGAATAAGTAAGCCTCTAGTTATTCATACACAATTGTGATCAAGATGGACTTGACGTGACCCATGGCCTTTGTTCTAAGCTAATATACTTTGGTATGGAGGAATACCTTAGGTTTTCATCCAGAGGATATTTTCTCTTATTTCTCAGACAACTTGCATATTATAAATGGCAGGTTTCAAGGTTGGGAGAGATGAAATGGAAAAAGCTAGAAAAAGCCACATAATATCATGAAACAGGGGAAATAAAGAAAGATATAAGTAAGACTAAGAAATTAAGAAAAGATCATTAAAAGCCAATAGCTCTGTATTTCCCAAAGACCCTAGTTATTTTGGAATATAGAACATTATAGTAACAGAAACTCCTAATGAGTACTCTGACGTAATAAGAACATACGAGATAATATGATTATCATTTAAGAAATAGTGTATTTAGTGTACTTTAAAATTTTCAATAAAAGGTTAAATTTGAAATTTTAACATTTAAAGCTGTGTAAAGGGGTGAGCCATAATTTACTTATGATGAACATATCCTTTTGTAACAGTTATGATATGAATAAGATGCAATCATAGTTCAGATATTAAGATAGTTGTAGTGGAAATTTGTGTTGCTATTGTCTCTTCTTTTGGTAGTAGTCATGATATTTTTGGAGGGATTGCTCCTTCCCCCATCTCAGAAAATCTGGTTGAGGCTCTATCTCTAGTCCTAGGGTAGACATGTGACTCATATCTAAGCCAACGTGGCACAACATTTCTCCACCCACCCAGTGATATATATGTCCAAAGACATGTTCAGTTGATTTGGTGGAAATATACCTCAAAACTATTGGTGGTAATGCTAAAATCAGATTGTTTCTTTCCTTTTGTCTCTCAGGCTAGAAGAAAGTAGCTCTATTTGTTGCCAACCATCTTGTGACCAGAATGGGAGAGCCAATCTGGGAATGAAGTCAAGAAGAAGGAGGGAATGCTGAGAGACATAAAAGGAAAAATTAGTCTTGATAATGTTATATAATCTTATGAACTACTCTATTCCCTATTTAGTTAAGCAGTCTGGTAACTTCTTTTTAAATTTGAAATGGGCAGATTAACAAACTTAATAGATGACAAATACATAGCAAAAAAAATGAAAAAAGGGGACGCCTGGGTGGCTCAGTTGGTTAAGCGATTGCCTTCGGCTCAGGTCATGATCCCAGCGTCCTGGGATCAAGTCCCACATTGGGCTCCTCGCTCCGCAAGGAGCCTGCTTCTCCCTCTGCCTCTGCCTACCTCTCTGTCTGCCTGTGCTCGCGCTCTCTCTCTCTCTAACAGAAACAAATAAATAAAAATAAAATCTTTAAAAAATAAAAAAAATGAAAAAAGAACTACAACCCCTGTTATCAGCAAGGATATGGAAAAATATACCTGTATATATTGAGGTATCAGTCTTTCTGGAAACATCCATTGGCTTTTATATATAAGGTTAAATTATACATATAAGTATATTTAGTGTATTTATATATCCAATGGCATATGTGTGTGTGTGTATATAGATAGCTAGATATCTAGATAGATATAGATATAGATATATATTTCATCTTATTCCTGGAAATTTATGTTTTACAAACAAAAACATACATAAGACATATACTTCTAAAAATAGAAGTTTTTTATTATAGTTTTTTTCATAGTAGTTAAAAGGTGGAAGCAAAATGAATGTCCACAAGTGGGGAGGTAATGGCTGAATATGTCACAGCAGAGTCATGGAATATACACAACTGTTATTATGCAGCTTTAAAAGAATGAATTAAAGCTGTATCAGATAACTTGGAAGAATTTTCACAAGGTATTTTAGAATGAAAATCAAGATGTAGGAAAGCAGTGCATCATGACTTCATTTTTAAAAACCAAGAAAATCCCAGTGTGTGACTATGCATAACCACATAGGATTACAGTAACACAGAGAAAATATGAATAATATTGGGATTTTAATATGGATTATTTGGGGGATGGTATTGATGTCAGTGAGGAGGAAAGCATATTGGAAGGAAGAACCATGCAGAAAAGAAAAATAAGGAATTATACTTGAAATAAGCATGTGTACATTCATGATTGCACACTTACATAAAATTACATATATATGGGATAGATGCATAAGTATTAGATATTCTAAATTAGGTGTATGTATATTTGCTTGTATATGCATAAATAAATTAAATGCAAAAAGGTACTTTAAAGTGAACAAGCAAGCAGAAATAGACCCATAAATACAGAGAACTGGTAGTTACTAGAGGGGATGAGTTTGGGAGGATGGTGAAATGGATGGAGGGAGCTAAGAGAGACAGGGTTCCAGCTATGAAATAAATAAGTCACAGAAATGAAAAACAGGTATTTTAAGTAGACTTAATTTTACTGTCACATGCCATTAAAAAGTGAAGTGCTAGCTGACTGAGTTTGAAGTCACGTCCCACACTGGAGGATAGATAGTTCAAGGCCTATGCTTCTAGTCCATTGTGATTTACTTCTTAAGACCTGGCTTTCACCAAAGAATGATTAATAGTTCTGGATAAGTTCACCCATGATAACACCAAGGAAAATTAGAACGAGGCAGAAGGCAGATAAAACAACTGTCTCACTTCTCTGGTTAGAGATCAATTTCCAAGTCAGCTGGTGTGATTTTTACCTAGCTACATTTTCAACAACCATCACAATGTCATATCATATCATATCATATGTCATGCTGTGTTATGTTATGTTTTTACTATATAATTTTTGGGGTGATCATGCCTTTTATTAACTCTATACATTTCTCATTTCTTGATTTTTTTTGTTTTATTTATATTTAGGTTTTAGATAGGACATGGATTTTTAAAAAATCTTTTAAAATATCAACATTATTGAAATAGCATACGTATGCCATAAAAATAATCATTTTAAAGTGTACAATTTAGTGTTTTTAGTTCATTTGCATAGGTGTACAACTATCAACACTGTCTTATTTTAGAACATCTATATTACTCCTAAAAGAAACTCCATAGCCTTTACCAGTCACTGTCCTTTCTCCCTTCTCCTTGGCTACCACTAAATTACTTTCTATCTTTATGGATTTGCATTTTTTACACATTTCAAATAAACAGAATCCTAAATATACGAAATATACAGTCTTTTGTGACTAGTTGTGATCAATTAGAATATTGTTTTCAAAGTTCATGCACATGTACCTACTGTCTCATTCCATTTTATTGAGATACATTTTGTGATATGACTATTCCACAAATATCACATATTTCCATTGATTTATGTTGCCTCACCTTTGGTTATTAATAATGCTGCTGCTGTAAACACTCATGTACAAGTTTTTGTGTGGCTGTATTATAATTTTATTTCTCTTGGATATACACTTGAAAGTAAAATCCAGGTTATACTGCAACTCAGTATTTAACATTTTAAGAAACTGCCAAACCATTTTCCAAAATGGCTGGACCATTTTACAATTTTACCAGGAAATTAAGAGGATTGCAATTTCTCGACAACCTGGCTAACATGCATTATTATCTCTTTTTGATTATAGCCATCCTAAGAGTGTGAAGGCTCATTGTTGTTGTGATTTTTATTACTTAATTATGAAGATCTTTAAATCTTTTCATGTGCTTATTTTCCATCAGTATGCCTTTTTCAGAAAAAAGTCTACTCAAATCCTTTTCCCAACTTCTTTTTCCATTTTCCCCAACCCTCCTTTGCCCAATTTTAATTGGATTATCCCTCTTTTTATTATTGAGTTTTATCAGTTCTTTTCACATGCTGGATATAAATGTTTTATCACTTTATCAAAAAGAATAAGGTACCTAGGAATAAATTTAGCCAAGGAAGTGAAAGGCTTGTAAACTGAAAACTATAATATTAATGAAAGAAATTAAAGACACAAATTCACAGAAAGATATTTCATACTCATACACTGAAAGAGCTGATATTGTTAAAACATCCATAAGTATCCAAAACAATCTACAGAATCAATGCAATGTTTATGGAAATTCCAATGGCACTTTTTAGAGAAATAGAGCAGTCCTAAAATTTGTATGGAATCACAAACTTCCTGAATAGCCAAAGCAATTTTTTAAAAGATTTTATTTATATATTTGATAGACAGAGATTATAAGTAGTCAGAGAGGCAGGCAGGGAGAGAGGAGGAAGCAGGCTCCCCGCTGAGCAGAGAGCCTGATGTGGGGCTCAATCCCAGGACCCTGAGATCATGACCTGAGCTGAAGGCAGAGGCTTTAACCCACTGAGCCACCCAGGCACCCCTAGCCAAAGCAATTTTAAGCATGAAGAATAAAACTAGAGACATCATGGTCCCTGACTATATTACAAAGCTATATTTATCACAATAGTGTGGTATTAGCAGGAAGGTAGACACATATATCAATGGAACAGAATAGAGAGCCCAGAAATAAATCCATGCATATATGGTCAATTAATTTATGATAATTTAATTTAGATCAAGACCCAAGGATATAGCATGGAGAAAGGATATACCATGGAGAAAGGATAGCCTCTTCAGTAAATGGTGCGGGAAAACTGGACAGCTACATGCAAAAGAATGAAAATGGGCCACTATCTTGGTTCAGTTACACTATATCAAGAACTAATTTGAGGTGGATCAAAGACTTGAATATTGACCTGAAACCATAAAACTCTTAGAAGAAAACATAGGTGATATGATCTTTTATAATGGTATTAGTGATGATTAGATTTAACACCAAAAGCAAAGACACCAAAAGCAAAAATAAACAAATGGGATTACATCAAATTAAAAGCTTCTGCACAGTGAAGAAAACTATCAACAAAATGATAAGGCAACCTACTGGATGGGAGAAAATATTTCAAATTGTGTATCTGATAAAGTGTTAATATCCAAAATATATAAATACCCCATATAACTCATTAGCAAAAATATATATAATTAAAAGATAAAAAGAGGATCTGAATGGATCTGAATAGACAGTTTTCCAAAGAAGACATATAGATGGCCAAAAGACACATGCAAAGATGCTCAACATCATTCATCATCAGGGAAATCAAATCAAAACCAGTACCTGTCAGAATGACTAGTATCAAAAAGACAAGAAAGAAATAATAAGTGTTGGTGGGAATATGGAGAAAAGGAAACACTTTTGCACTGTTAATGGGAATGAACACTTGTGTAGCTGCTATGGCAAACCGTATGGAGGTACCTCAACAAATTAAAATGTGATCGAGCAACCCCACTTCTGAGCATCTCTATCTGAAGAAAACAAAAACAGTAACTTAAAAAGATATATGCATCCCATGTTTATTGCAGCATTATTTACCATAGTCAAGATACAGAAACAGCTTAAGTGTCCATTCATGAATGCATAAATAAAGAAGTTGTGGTATATATACATGATGGAATATTATTCAGTCATAAAAAAGGAAATCTTGCTATTTGTGGCAACATGGATGAAACTTAAGGGCATTATGCTAAGTGAAATAAGTCAGAGAAAGACAAATACCATTTAATCTCACTTACATATGGAATCTAAAACCAGTAACAGCAGCAACAACAACAACAAAAACTCCAAAACTGAGCTTACAGACACAGATAACAGATGGGTAGTTGTCCAAGGCAGGGGGTGAGGGGTGGGGAAAATGGGTTAAGATGGCCAAAAGATAAAAATTTCCAGTTATAAAATAAAAGAAATTCCTTATTGGATAGATGATTTACAGATATAATTTGTCTCATTTTGTGAGTTGCCTTTAGTTTCTTGATAGTGTCTTTTGAAGCATAAAATCTTTAAATGTTGATAGTACAATTTATCTATTTTCATTTTCTTCCTCACGTTTTTTGTGTCATATCTAAGAAATCACTGCTTAATCCCAGTTCATGAAAATTTATCAATTTTGAGTTAATTTTTGTGTATGATGTGAAGCAAGATCCAGCTCCATTCTTTTACATGTGAAAATCCAGTTGTCCCAACACCATTTACTGAAGTCTACTCTGCCCACTGATTTATCAACTGACCATAAATTTAAGAGTTTAATTCTCAATTCTTTAATTCTCAAGTTTATTTCTCTACTGAACTACATGAATATCCTCATGCCAGTACCTTATTGTCTTGATTACTGTAGATTTGTTATAGGTTCTGAAATCAGGAAATATAATTTCTCCTACTTTGTTCTTTTTCAAAAATGTTTTGACTCCTAGACCTCTTGCATTTTCAAATGAATTTTAGGGTTACTTTGTCAATTTCTTTAAAAGAGGCAACTAGGATTTTGGTAAGAAATATACTGAATCTGTAGATCAATGTGGAGAATATTGCCATCCTAAGAAAGTTGTCTTGCTATTCATGAACACAGGATTTTTTCATCTATTTAAGCCTTTAATTTATCATTGTTTTATAGTTTTTAGTACATAAGCCTTACACTTCTTTTGCTAAATTTATTCATAAGTATTTTATCATTTTTGATTCTACTGTAGATAGAATTGTTTCCTTAATTCATTTTTGTATTATTTGTTGCCTATATGGCAAATTAATCTTGTATGCTGAAAACTTGTTAAAATTGTTTTTAGTTCTAGCAACTTCTCTGTGATTCCTTAGGATTTTCTATATATAAGATCATGTCATTTGTGAATACATATAATTTTACTTTACCCAAATTTCCAATATGGGTGTTTTTTCTTTTTCTTGCCTAATTTCCCTGAATAGAACCTGCATTATAATGTTGACCTGATATAGTGAGAGTAGACATCCTGTTTCTGATGTTGAGGGGAAATATTCAGTTCTTCACTATTAAGTGTGATTTTAGTTTCTTGTTTTTTAAAATCAATGCCTGTTTCCTAGTTTGTTGGCAGTTTCATGAAATGGTTTTATTTTTCTATTTCTATCTTTGTATTCTTTGAGATAATTTTTTGAGTCCTTTATGCTATTGATATAATCTAGTACCTTAGTTTAATTTTTGACACAAAAGCAGCCATATATTCCAGGGACAAATCCCACTTGGTATGGTGGATAAACCTTGTTATATGATGCTGAATTCAGTTTGTTACTATTTTCTCAAGGAATTTTTCATGGTTTATTGTTTTCTTGCAATATTTTTGTCTGGTTCAGTGTCAAAGTAATACTGGCTTTATGAAATTAGTTGGGAAGTGTCCCCTATTCTTTTATATTTTGGAAGAGTTTGAAAAATTAATGTTGGCTATATATTTTGTAGGATTCATTAGTAAGCCTCATGGGCATGAGGGATTTTTTTTTTTTGCTTTTTTTTTTAGTAGAAAGTGTTTTTTTTTTTTTTTAATTTGGCAGAGACAGAGAGAGATCACAAGTAGGCAGAGAGGCAGGCAGATAGAGGGAGGGGGGAAGCAGGCTCCCTGCTGAGCAGAAAGCCTGATGCGGGCCTCAATCTTAGGACCCTGAGATCATGACCTGAGCCAAAGGCAGAGGCTTAACCCACTGAGCCACCCAGGTGACCAATTACAGTTACTTCTTTTAGAACTCTATGTCAGTCCACCGCTTTCTGTTCTCGTTGTTTCTGATGAAATTTGAGTTGTCAATCTTATTGATAATAAGTCTTTTTTTTTTTTTTTCCTGATTCTCTCAAGATTCTGTCCCTCTCTTGGGCTTTCAACAGTCTGGCCATGTTGTGTGTAGGCAGGGATCTCTAAGTTTGAGTTTCTTGAACTTCCTAGGTAAGCTAATGTTTTTATCAAGTTTGAGAAGTTCTCAGTAATGATTTTGTCAAATCACCTTTATGCTCATTTCTCTCCCTGCTGTCCTTCTGGGCTTCACATAATGGATATATTGGTACTCTTGATAGCATCCCACATGTATCTGAGGCTGTGCTCTTTTTTTTTATTTTTTCTTTTTCTTGTACTTTATAGACTCAGTTGACTTACCTTTGAGTTTGCCGACTCTTTCTTCTTTCAGCTCAAATTTGGTGATGAGTCCCTCTAGTAAATTTTTAACTTTAGTGATTTTACTTTTTAACTCCAGAATTCATTCATTTTTCCATTCTATTTCTTTTCTTTTTCTTTCTTTCTTTCTTGGTATAAATTCTATCTCTTAATTGATATTCTCTAATGAAACATTGTCCTCATACTTTAATCACTTAGATATTGTTTCATTTAGTTCTGTGATAATATTTGCATCAGCTTTAGATTTAATGTTTTTCTTTTAATAAGATTTAATGTCTTTCTTTTAATAAGCCCAATATCTGAATTTCTTCAGGCAAAGTTTCTATTCACTGTTTTTTTTTTCTCTTGTCTAGTTTTGCATTTTGTTGTTGTTGTTGTTGTTTCTGCGCATGTTTGCTAAGGTTTGTTGAATTATGGACATAATGTAAATACTGAGAAATCAGGTTCACTTTTTTCCCTAGAGTTTTTGTTGTTGCTACTGTTTAGTAATTTTCCTGGACTAATTTGGTGAAATGTGCAGCTCTTGTAGTATCGCTTAGTTATCTTAATGGTCAGGTAATGAATGGTCAAAGGTTTGTGTAAGTTTCTTGAACCAATAAGTATTCCATCCTTTGATGAGGGTATTTGTGCTTATTTCATGGCAAGCCCTGGGAATACAGGCACTTTGCAGCTCTGCCTTTGCTTTCACCTAATGTTTGCACAGACTATCAAGGTCAACCAGAGTGGAGAGCTTAGGCTTTCTTATGTGTTTCCTGCACATGCTTATAGTCCTCTAAATCCTAAGGAATGGATTGAAGCATGCACCCTCTGTATATCTTATTATCTGTATTCCCTTTTCAGCTTTTTGGCCAGAATCTTGTTGTCCCAAGGTATCATCAGCTCAGGTAGCTACATGGGATGTTAAACATTGCCTTTGTTTTGGACTAAAAATTTAGGATAGGACTTTCCTCACTGAGTGACCTCTAATTCAGAGCAAATAGAGACAAGCTCTGTAAATGGTTGTCCCCTTTCTAGGGACCTTCCAGACAAGTAAAGTAGTGTCAATTATGTGGAAGCAGAGCTTTTGCGGGGGAGACTCAAACTAGTTTAGCTTTCTTCAGTGGCTGCTGGGATGCATGTATTCTTGGCATATTTGCAAGGTTGCTGGTCTTCAGGGTGATTTTGGAACTGTGGAGGAGGAGCTGGAAAAGAGAAGTTAAAATGCCACAAAGTTCACTGTCCTTACTGAGCTTCAGTTTTTTGTTTTTAGTTTTTGTTTTTTAAATAAATGCTCCTTGGATAATTGAAAGAATTTAGTTAATTTTTAGAGTCATAAAAAAGTTGATTTTGACTATTTTCCTCAGGGTTCTCATTCATTTTATGAAGAAGCAGATTTTCTGAGATTCTTACATTGGCATTTCAGAAATCCTTTTCCTTCAGAGTTATTTTATATTGACCCATTTCATCACAGCATTAATCTGATCTTTTTAATAGAAATTGTGTTTTTTCTGAAAATATCTTTCATGCAAAGAAATTAGAAGTGTATATTTATCCTATGGCTTTCTTGGTAGGCATTTAAACTCATATGTAGGGCATAATGTTATGCAGAAAGTCTCCACCTCTTTACAACTCTGGGTTTAAAAGTACTAAATGAAATATTTTGGGTGTAGAATACTGGGAAATTTGTTTGTATACTCATCATCTGATTTTTTGAAATCATATTTTCTATGAACTGGTAAATAAAAAAAATACAGATTTGTTGACACGATGTGTTAACTTACAATTGACCTAGTTTATCTTTTTACACTATTTCTTAAACTCTAAAAGCTAACATGCTAAATCAAACCCAAATTACTTAAAATGAAACAAAATGGGATCAGGAGGGAGATAAACCCATGAGACTCAATCTCAGGAAATAAACTGAGAGTTGCTGGGGGTGGAAAGGTAGGAATAGAGTGGCTGATTTATGGACATTGGGGAGGGTATTTGCTATGGTGAGTGCTGTGAATGTGTAAGCCTGATGATTCACAGACCTGTACTCCTGGGGCAAAAAAAATACATTATATGTTAATTTCAAAAAAAAATCACATTTGTTTTTTAATGAACTAAAATACATACAGACTAGCAAGTTCTATATTAAAACTTTTAAACCAGAGAGAAGTAAACCCTTCCATATCCCAGGGTAAAGGTTAAACTCATTTTCTGCACCAGGAATAGCATTCATTTACTTCCAGGGACACAATTACCTTCTAGAATATGGTGTAAATTATGGTTTCAGAGAAACAAATCCTTTAGGATTATCTATTAGAACAAAATGGGATATTTGACCTTATGCACGAGGTGAGAAAAATGAGGATGGAGAGATAAAAAAAAGCCATAATGTAAAGGAACATATGTGCCATCATACAGGAATATTTTTATAGATATGGCCTCAACTGTTATATGTAGTTTTATCATAGACCAACTCAGAATCACTGTCTTTCCCAAATATGAAAGATTCATGTATTAAGCAGAGAGAGATTGGGGTTCTGGTTCTTGCTATAGAAGGAATTATTGTGTGGCCTTGAACAAATCACTTGATTTCTATCCACCTCAGTTCCTTTTTCTATAAAATGAAGAGGATAGACAAGATAATGTACAGGCTTCTTTTCAACCTTTTGCAGTACATGTCAATATGTATTTCTCTTAATAGTCAGAATTAGAGTGGAATGAAGGTTCAATATAGGATAGGGGAAATAATGGAGAACCTTCTTTTTTTTTTTAATATAAGAGAGTACTTATAGGTTCTTCTGCTCTACACTTTTCTATCTAGAACTATTTTTTGCTAAATCATTCTAGCCAGACTACTGCCTAATTGTTTAGAGGATTTTGAGGACTAGAGAGCTCATGATTTTTTTCATATAGTATCTTGAAGAAACATGGCTATTGTTTTAGTTTCATCATTATGGCCTATTACTTATATAAGCAAGAACTTTCAAATGAGAGGTTAGTATAGCATTTTATAAGATCAAGTTGCTTGACTCTCCATATCATGTTTTTTCTAGGTAAGTGAAATCTTGAAAGATAGGAATACCCAATGAACAAGAACTTATCCACAATGCTGTTTTTAAAAATTAGAAAGCAAATCTCAAAAAGACAAGATTATACTGGGAGTTTATGACAAAATCTATTTGTTAAAGATGTTCCAGTTTTACCCACATTAAACCCAATCTACTGTACCTTCTTCCTCTATATTTTTAGAAATTTTACAATGATATCTAAAGTGTATAATGAACTTCTACCACAACTTAAATGGTCACAGAGCAAACAAATAATGGAACTATCCCACTTACTATGCTAATTAATAAAACAAAATTTTTAATATTAGAAAATCTTTAAAATTAAGTCTAAAAACACAACTAATTGAAAAATTTTCTGAGAATTCTATATTGTTATTTTCTCCCTAGTATATTCCAAAGTATTCAAATTTAAATTGCCAGGTCATCTATATCCTGCTATTCATTTTCCCATGTTCTACAATCTTCTTAAATTCCCTGTCATTTGCCATCCCCTGTGTGTCTCAAAAACAACCACTCAAGTACCCCTGTTGCTTTCTTAAGTACGCACACTTATGTGTGTCATAAAATGAGTATTATCAAGTTCAAGTTTGAGATTATAATTTATGTACCCCCCTTGTGACACAACCAGCAAAAAGACCCTTCCAAAGATAAGAAAACCTCCAAAGCATGAACTTACCCAATCACAATCAGTGGTAATGAAAGAACAGAGGGAGCAATTAGTTTTTGACAACCTTATTTCTTCATAGATAAAAGCAACATTCTTACACAAGTAATTGTTGGCCTTTAAATATCCATAAAAGCTACTGAGAATCTAAATAATTAAAATTGCCTTTGGTCATAACTGGACTACACACTCAAAGATGACATGTTAATATTTTTCAACTTTGGATTTAACTTAGACCTAAAAATTTAGCCTAAATGAACTTGCTGGAGGTGATATAATTAAATGGTATTTATATTTTGAGTAGCATTTTTATTTTTTTATTTTATTTTTAAATATTTTCTAAAAGGTTCAGTGTTTTAGTCTAATATATGTAATATATGTAATTTTTGTATGATTACTAACATTCCCTTAAACTTTTAGTTAAATTTATTTAATTTAAATTTTCTTCTTTTTGGTTCTATTCCAGTATTGCCATATCCTTACTTTAATAGAAAAAGCATGCAAAGATGCTCAAATACAGCAGTTCTGTTAGCATTTAATCTCTTTTAGATAAATGCAAATATTGCTGCTGATGGTATTGGACCCTTGTCCAGTAATCATTTAGGGAGCTTTCTCATCCATTTTTCAAGCTCTGTCTATTACAATCAGTCACTGAAAATGTGATCTAGAATATTCGTTCTTGACGAAAACAATAGAATTAGGCTACAGGGCTTTGGAAAATTGCTTTCATATTCAAGCAGGGCTGCACATATACAGATACCTTGTTGATGACTTTACTGCCTCAAAGAAAATGTATTGCTACTGCCACAAGCCTGTCTTTTGGCACTTTATCACTTACAAGTGATGATAAAATTGCAACAAAGAGACTTCTTTTTAATCTTATAGGTCACTGCTTGTAGTCTGGACTATCCACCCTTTTGTCCTCTCATTTAGGCTAGATAAGGTGGAAAATTCCCGTTAGTTGTCTCTAAATTTCATTTAAACAGTATGAAACACAGACTTTGTTTTAAGTTCCCAAATCTTTTAATATATCAATTTTATTTCTTCATATTTTAAAATTAATTTTTAGAAAGAGTTCTGAATGTATTTGAAATAGATTTTATGAAACTAAAATACCAGGTATATTTTGAAGGGTTCAAATACTATTATGAATCATAAATATAGAAGATAATCTATTTGGCATCATGAGAATCCTGAGTATAATATAATTTTGTTACTGAGTTTCTTTTCATTATTATAACCATCAGTTTCAACTAACTACTCACAGAAGAATATTTATGCAGATATCTAATCTGGCAACACATAGATGCCAAAAAAATAGGTATTTCTGAATAAATTTCTCTAATCATTGAGTTCTTGCACACAAAACAGTTAAACAAATGAAGAGGAAGCACACACAAATCTATTTTTGAGCTATTTATTTCTTTTGCTCTTTGATTTCTGAACTTTCCCTTAGGTTTTCTTTAGGGGATCTTTCTGTGAAGCCATGGATGCCTAGTCTCATGGTTTATTTCCCTGCCACAGATTTTTATTATTTTAACAATCACTTAGTAATAAAGACAGCCTTTGTGACTACACTAAGTTTTATAGAAGAATATTGTATATTCTATAAATGAGGAGAAACTTTACTCCCAACACAGCATTTTATTTCTACTAAAGTACCAAGGATGCAATTCATAATGTCTTCCTCTCAAGTGATTCCAGTTAACAAATTTAATTTTTATCTCTGATTTTAATATGCTTTTTGGCCTGCTAGCCTCATTTTACAAGTGGGTAAGCCATCAAAAAGCAAAGTTAGTAATGTATTACATGTCTGCTAAATCAGAGTATAATGTTTAGATAACAGACACAGACAGTGGATGAAGTCTTACTAAAATGCTATCAGTGACAGCTTCCTTTTGTTGGGAACCTAATATGGCAGGCACTATGCCGGGTGCTTTATGTGCATTCTCTCTAGTACCACCTGCAATCTGGGAAGATATGCATTACTACACCCATTTAACAGAGGAGATAAGTGATGCATAAGAAAGTTAAGTGTCCAGTTGTAAAGGATAGAGTCAAGAGCCAAGAAATGCTTCATAAATCATGAAAATGTTCTAAGCAAATCGTATTGTACTTTCTCATGCTAACAAACAGAGGCTTGACAAAGAACAGAACTAATAAGAACCCAAAGGGACAATGACATGGCATTTCCATCTCTTTTGCCATGTTATCTGTAGAGCTGTCATTGGTTTTCTGTTTTTAGATCTGCAGTTTACTGCACTGTCTACAAGATCCAATTAGATTACTATGTGTGAGATCATTTTCTGATGAAGGAAAAATTTTTGGTGGGGAAGGTTTGTTGGAAGAGGCAGTAAAACATACTTGGTTTTCTTTCTCTCTAGTTTTTACTTTCTTGTAAGGGCAGGTCCCTCCTCTCTCCTGTGGTTGTCCAGGTGGCCATGCTTTCTCACACGCCTGCATTTGTAGGATACCTACTCTTCGTTTCTTATCATGTGTGGCTCTAGTGCACAAATTGTGCTAGTGCATCTTTGTTGAGTGACTTGGACTCTCAACTAGAAAGAAATGTAAAAACAGCTTACTCAACAGGTACTCCCCTTTTCTCTTCACTTCACCCTGAAGTCTTGTCTGATAAAGTGGAAAAGAGAATACCACATCCCACTGCCCTGACTCTACTTAAAAATGCAGCTCTCATAAGTACACTCAGAAATAAAGCAAGCAGGTTCACCCTTGGTTTCTCTATAGGCGTGGGTTTTAAATATGATTGTGCATAGTGTAAGGAGGAACCATGATTATTAATACACTTTGCATGGTCCCAAGAACTGCCTTCTGAATGAGAAATCATGGAAGGGAATCAACTAATATTTGTGATGCTGGAAGATTGTGAGAACTGCCATCTCAGGTGGTTTCTGTTTACAAATAAAGGTTTCAGACTTACAGTTTTATTCTGGACAGAGTGCTTGCAATGTTACCTCAGAATTTAAACTCTCCAAAAGGTGGTTTATAATCACAAAAATATGTGTAAATCCTAAATAACTTTTTTTTTGCTGCAAGCCATAAATATTATTTTTGCTTCTAGTAGCATTTTTTGAGTTTTCCCCATAATTATAAAAAATGTCTGTATATGTGACCAGAAATTCTTTAATGGTAAATGTTTAAAGATTCTAAAAGAGGAGTAATTGGGTCATTTGTAAAAATATCACAACCTGTGACTTACTAAGAATATTTTTGCCTTATGCAAATGGGAGTTACTCTTAGGATTTCCTTAAGAAAATGAACAGTTCCTCAAGGAAATAATAGTGAAAGCTTTTATATCAGAAACTTTGCTTGTGGAAAAGGTATCAATATGTGGAGGATATGGGGGAAGGCTGGTACTCAGAGGCTCAGGCAATGGCATGGCTTAGTAATTTTACTAGGAACTAAAGTTCATTTCTTTAAACTTACAACTGGATTTTATTAGTAAAATAAAGATGATATGACTCATAATGGGCTTACATTATACAATACATAGAAATCAGAAAGTCAATTTATTAATTTTAATGTGGGTACTGGAATATATATATTCCAATTATATATGTATATATATTATATAAATACACATAGGTATATACATATGTATATGTATATGTATACATATACCTATATATATTATCCTTTATATATACATATATGCATATATATTATCCTTTACATATATATACATATACATATCCTTAATATATACATATATATTATCCTTTATATATACATATATACATATATATATACACATACATACATATACATGTATATATTATCCTTTGTTAGGATATATCCTAACAAAGTCATCCCTTCTTCCAAAGTCATGACGCATGGAAAGCTAAGAAGAAATTTCCTTGGTGAGCACAGATTAGTGCAAATCTTCAGCAATGTGGCAAAACTTTACAGAAACTTTCTCCATAAAGGATGGTGTACCTCTCACACAGGAATGTGCCCACCCCACACTCAACCTTTCTCTCAACTATATCATGGTAGACACAAGGGCCAATTATGGCATACTAAACAACAACAGATCACATTTACTATCCTTACTATTACTGTTGTTGTTATTGTTGACTTCTTGAATCTGTGCTCTATTTTGTTCTGCCTCATCTCTTACACTCAGGCTATATGTTATCAGTTCTTCTTTTGTCAATTTGCTATAGATTGGAAAGCAAATCAACGCAGCAGTTAAAATTACATCTGAAGTTAGTGCTAAGTACTGAGGATAAAGACCTAAAGATTTCTTCAATGAACATAGAGCTCATAAAATTTGGCCTCTGAGCCACCCAGCCAACCCTATGCTATTTGTTTTGGCTAGTCACTTTTGGTCATTGCTTTTTCGATATTTGCTGTTTTCTAGATAATTGAAGTCAGTGGACAAATGGCTTATGTGTCAGTGAGGTGTTGTCATGCTATTATTATACATGACTACTAGGATATGTGAAGCTAAGCTACTTAAAAAATGGGTCACTATGACAAGAATGGGTACACTGTATTTTCTTTAGGGGGGCACACAAAAAAGAAATAGTTCCTCAAGATGCCTTGACCTAATACTACTGCCACTCAGTTCATACCTGAGACTACAGTCATTTTAATTTTAAGTTATAGTTCTCACCCAGGGAAAAATAAACTACCCACTTTAAAATATCTCAAAATGCTGCAAAATGTCCATCAGTCAGGGTCCTAAGACATTTATGATTTTTATCCTTTGGAAATCTTTTGCCATAATTTTGTGCTGCTACCTAGAATAAAGTAATTTAAGTGGTCAACTTGCAACTGGCCTGTCCCATCCCCACCTGAAGTAGCAGCTAGTTTTATACTTTCTATTATAAAACTTTATCATATAATCAGCATAAGGTCAGGAGAAGTTGAATTTTGCAATGAAACAGTTCTCAGGAGATGACTTATTTTATCCCAATACCTTTTTTTTTTTCTTTACACATCTTTCTTAATCATGGAATGATTCCCAAAGTTTTCTATTGAACAGCATTCAAAACATCTATAAAACATTTTTCTCTCTATCTTGCAATGAATGCATACTTTGTTTTCACTTTTCCAGTAAGAGGCTTTTTTCTCTATCAGAATATAATTTCTAACAAATTCTTCTGGTGATAATACATCTACATAGTACGTTTTGATGTCAGTGATTTGTAAATAAATGACTTCATTTCATTCCTTAAGTCATCTGAGAAATTCATTCTTTTTTTCAAATCAAATTTATATTTAAACTATGTTCTACAATATAATTCTTGGATAGATCCTCTGGATCAATTCAGTGTTTTGTTTTCAAGAGGAAAAAGCATGAACAAAGTAATGTGAAATAATGCATTTCAAATAAGTTGTATGAATTATGGTCAAATCAAGATTTTATTTACCTTGATACCCCTTTAACTTCAAAGTAACAAAAACATCTTTCTCACTTGGCTCCAAATCACCATCATACTTTAAAGCCATTTGTATTTATCTTTAGATGTTTCTTAGCATCACATAAATTAGCTAAGAATATTATGTTTTCAATTAAAAAATTCTAATTTAAATCTAATTTTTTCAGTGTTCCAAGATTGCTTATGTACCACACCCAGTGCTTCATGCAATATGTGCCCTCCTTAATACCTACCAATTTAAAACTATTTCCTAAGTTTACTTATATATCAATCACACACTAACAGTTATGGCAAAAATAATTACAAACACCTGTAAAAAATTTAGGGGAGAGTAGAAGGACATCAGGTAAAAATTTGAAAACTCTAGGTTTAAATCCCACAATATCTCAATGTTTGATGAATATATTGATGGTAAACGAAGTCTTAGTTTAAAACTTTTTTTCATTACCAGAGGATAATGAAGTTGCTTTCTCATTGAAGAATGAAATGTTAGACTTGTACTTGGATGTCATCCAAAGTGAGCAAATATGAGCATTTGAGATCTGTGCCTTGAAGCTGAAAAACAAGTACACTTGAATGCTAGAGGCCAAGGAATGAAGGAAAAAAAAAAAACAAACCTTGGAGAATGACCTGGAGAAATATAATATGATCTGTATCTCTCTTTCTGCCACTGCTTAGAGATATCTATCTGTCTATCTGTTAGAGATTCTCCCTATCTTAAGCTGGCATTCTCCTTTTTCCTTTAATAATACTAAAACTTGTTATTTTCTTTTTTCTCATGTGTTTCATTTATTATTCTTTGTTGTTTGTAGAGATACAGATCAGAACATCCAAGGACTCAATTAAAAACACAAGTAAATAAAAATGCTAGAAGATAAGGGCAGCTATGGGGTGTTAGGACCCAAAAGCTCAGAATCAGATTTCATTTGCTCTGACTATTGAGATGATGCAGAGGATGGAAATGGAATGTTCATTTGCTCATATGTTGCTGTTTCAACAAAGTTCTCAAAAATCTCCCTGTTCAAAAATATCATAATTACACTAAAAGGCAAAGAGAAAAATCATGAAAACTTCCTGTAGCATTTGGGGCAGGAAAAGCCTCTTAGTAACTAAAAATCAAATATTCAAATCAGTAAGATAAAATATGAACTACCCCCAATAGAAAATATTTATAACAGCTGTGTATTAAAATAGTGAAAGATTGACACCAGCTTAAATCTCTAATTGTAGGGGATTTTTAAATGACTAATGGAAGAGTGATACAATGGAATATTATGTAAATATTTAGAAAAGGATTTAGAAACATATCCACTATTTTAAAATGATGTGGCCAGTAATATCTGACTGTAAGAGTGTTTTAGTTCCTAGCTAGATGGAATGTATTTTCTAAGAACAAAATAATAGTTGCACTAGAAATGAGAAGGGCTGATTCACTGAGAAGCCTTTAGACTAAGTAAGATGGCATAAATACATATAAATTAGAATGCCAATTTATTAATTTTAATGTGGGAGTTCCAATTACTAAGTATATACCTTCTAATGAGGTCATCCCTTCCCCCAGTGTCATGATTTCTGGGAGGCCAAGTAGAAATTTCTTAGCCTGAGGAGTCTTCAGGCTAACTAAGATGATAAAAGACTGAAATAGGGCCAGCTGGGTGGCTCAGTTGGTTAAGCAGCTGCCTTCAGCTCTGGTCATGATCCCAGGGTCCTGGGATCGAGTCCTGCATCAGGCTCCCAGCTCAGTGGAGAGCCTGCTTCTCCCTCCCCTTCTGCCTGCTACTCTGCTTGTGCTGTCTCTGTATCTCTCTGTCAAATAAATAAAAATCTTAAAAAAAAAAGGTTGAAATATCACCAGGAATTCAGCTAGATAGTTATCAAACCATTCTGAACACCTACAAACTCAACATGAGATCAGAGAGAAGAAGAGCAGCAACTCTAGAAACAGAAAATTGACCATGTTCCAGAAGGTAGGACATGGGGAGAAGTGAATCAGAAACAACAGGAAGATAGACCGTGGGGAGAGGGGCTGGCTCCTGGCAAGTGAGAGCAGCAGAGCACAAAATTGGAACTTTTAGAAGTCTGCTCCACTGAGGGATATTGCTCCAGAGGCTAAGTGGAGGGTGGTGCCTTCATGGGGACAGTGTTGTCTCAGGAGCCTCGATGTCACAGAAAGACCAGGGATGCCTGAGTGTGGCAGAACCCCCAGGTATTGGATTGGGGAAGCCGGGTGCAGAGATGGAGCTGAGCAGTGAGCTCTCAGTGTGGGGTTACCTTAAACCATGATCCAAGGCACACTCAGACCACCGATCTTTGAGCAGGGACCCCACAAGCAGCAGATCCAGGGAGACTCACCTTCCTTCCCTGGGGAGGAACATGTTATAGGAATCTGCTGGGTTTGGAGACTCCAAATGGGACCATGCGCCCGAGACAGAAACGCTTGGTCACAGGCTGGGTGAGCACAGAGCATGGCCAGAGACCAGAGAGATTGACTGCTTTTCTTTGAGGACACAATGAGGAGTGGGGCCCTGAGCTCTTGGCTCCTCTGGGCAGAGACTGGGAGGCTGCCATTTTCATTCCCATCCTCCAAAGCTGTACGGAAAGTGTTCATGAACAAAAACTACTGAGAGCAAAACCAAGCACATTGCTGACCTGGCTCCTGGCAAGGGCAGTGCAATTCCTCCTTTGGCAAAAACATTTGAGAATCACAGCAACAGGCCCCACCCCCAGAAGATCAGCAAGAACATCCAGCCAAGACCAAGTTCATGGACCAATGAGAACTGCAGAACTCCAAAGCTAGGGGAAGGTAATTCATGACATTTCCCCCCATGATCCTTTAGTTATTCAAAGTTAAATTTTTTTTTAATTTTATTTTTCCTTATTCTATTTTTAAAATTTTTCCTCTTTCCTATTTTAACATTTTATAAACTATTTTATCTTATCAATATCATTTAAAAAATCTTTTTAAACTTTCATTGTTATAGTCACATTTTATTCCTTCATTGCATTTAGCCTTATTTTTAGTATACATATAGGTTTTTTTTTTT
>ML107783.1:42106-55693 GCA_003697995.1 Taxidea taxus jeffersonii
TTTTTTTTTTTCTTTAAAAATTTGGGATACAACTTCTTCTAATAGATCAAAATATACCCTAAATGTAGCACATGGCTTTGTTCTAGTCTCAAGCTTGATCACATTCTTTTCTCTTTTTTTTTAAAGTTTTTTAGCCAACTTCTTACCTTATCAATTGCTTTTTTAGAATCTTTTTAAAATTTCACGCTTACAGTCATATTCCTTCCCTTCTTTGTGTTTACCCTTATTTTTTTGTGTATACACACACACACACATATATTATATATATATAAGCTTATATATAATTATATATATATAATGTATATATATATTTTTTTCTTTCTTTCTTTCTTTAAAATTTTGGGAGGGAGTTTCCTTTAATGGACCAAAATACACCCAAAATCAAGTGGCCCAAAATACACCCAAAATAAATAAATAAAACTTATTTATTTGTTTGTTTATTTTTCTTTTTTTACCCCTTTCTTCTCCCCCTGGTTTCAGGTATCTTCTGATTGGGTTAGTCTATATTTTTCTGGGGTTATTGCTGTCCCTTTACTATTTTGTTCTCTCATTCATCTATTCTTATCTGGATAAAATAACAAGGCAGAAAAACTCATCACAAAAAAAAAAAAAAGAATAAGAGGCAGTACCAATGGCTAGGGACCTAATCAATACAGACATTAGTAATGTGTCAGAACTAGAGTTCAGAATGACAAGTATCAAGGTGCTGGCTGGGCTCAAAAAAAGCATGGAAGATACTAGAGTATCCCTTTCTGGAGAAACAAAATCCCTTTCTGGAGAAATAAAAGAACTAAAATCTAACCCAGTTGAAATTAAAAAAGCTATTTATAAGGTACAATAAAAAATGGAGTGTCTTACTGCTAGGATAAATGAGGCAGACAGAGAATTAGTGGCATAGAAGACCAAATGATGGTGAGTAAAGAAGCTTAGCAAAAGGGAGAGAAACAACTACTGGACAATGAGGGGAGAATTTAAGAGATAAGTGATACCATAAAACAGAATAATACTAGAATAATGGGGATCCCAGAAGAAGAACGAGGTGGGGGGAAAGATATATTGGAGCAAATTATATCAGAGAATTTCCCTAATTTGATGAAGGGAACAAGCATCAAAATCCAGGAAGCACAGAGTCACCCTGAAAATCAATAAAAATAGGTCCACACCCTGTCATCTAATAGTAAAACTTAATAAGTCTCAATGACAAAGAGAAAATCCTGAAAGCAACTCAGGACAAGAGGTCTGTAACATATACTGTTAGATTGGCAGCAGACCCATCCACAGAGACCTGGAAGGCCAGAAAGTACTGGCATGATATATTCAGAGCACTAAACAAGAAAAATATGCAGCCAAGAATATTAAATCCAGCTAGGCTGTCATTGGAAATAGAAGGAGAGATAAAAAGCTCCTAGGACAAACAAAAACTAAAAGAATTTGCAAACACCAAACTAGCCCTATAGGAAATATTGAAAGAGGTCTTCTATGCAAAGAGAGAGCCTAAAAGTAATGGATCAGAAAGGAACAGAGACAATATACTGCAACAGTCACCTCACAGGCAATACAATGGCACTAAATTCATATCTCTCAATAGTTACCTTGAATGTAAATGGGCTAAATGCCCCAATCAAAAGACACAGGATATCAGAATGAGTAAAAAAACAAGACCCATCCATATGCCATCAGCAAGAAACTAATTTTAGACCCAAAGACTCCTCCAGATTTAAAGTGAGGGGGTGGGAAACAATTTACCATGCTAATGGACATCAAAAGAAAGCTAGGGTGGCAATACTTATATCAGGTAAACTAGATTTTAAACCAAAGACTATAATAAGAGATGAAGAAGGACACTAATTCATACTTAAAGGGTCTGTCCAATAAGAAGATCTAACAATTTTAAATATCTATGCCCCTAAAATGGGAGCAGCCAATTATATAAACAAATTAATAACAAAAACTAAGAAACACAGCAAAAATAATACAATAATAGTAGGGAACTTTAACAGCTCCCTTACTGAAATGGACAGATCATCTAAGCAAAAGACCAACAAGAAAATAAAGGCCTTAAGTGACACACTGGACCATTTGGACATTACAGATATATTCAGAACGTTCTATCCCAAAGCAATAGAATACACATTCTTCTCTAGTGCACATGGAACATTCTCCAGAATAGATCACATCCTGGGTCACAAATCAGGTCTCAACTGGTACAAAAGATTGGGATCATTCTTTGCATATTTTCAGATAACAATGCTCTGAAACTAGAACTCAATCACAAGAGGAAATTTGGAAAGAACTCAAATACATGGAGACTAAAGAGCAACCTACTAAAGAATGAAAGAGTCAACCAGGAAATTAAAGAAGAATTTTAAAAATTCATGGAAACAAATGAAAATGAAAGCACATTCAAAATCTGTGGGACACTGGGGCGCCTGGGTGGCTCAGTGGGTTAAAGCCTCTGCCTTTGGCTCAGGTCATGATCCCAGGGTCCTGGGATCGAGACCTGCATTGGGTTCTCTGCTCAGCAGGGAGTCTGCTTCCTTTCCTCTCTCTGCCTGCTGGTCTGCCTACTTGTGATCTCTGTCAAATAAATAAAATCTTTTAATAAAAAAAAAATCTGTGGGACACAGCAAAGGAGGTCCTGAGAGGGAAGCATATAGCAATACAAGCCTTTCTCAAGAAACAAGAAAGTTCTTAAGTACACAATCTAACCCTACACCTGAAAGAGCTGGAGAAAGAACACCAAGAAAGCCTAAGCCCAGAAGGAGAAGAGAAATAAGAACGATCAGAGCAGAAATCAATGACATTGAAAAACAGTAGAACAGATCAACAAAACCAGGATCTGGTTCTTTGAAAGAATTAATAAGGTTGATAAAACCCAGGCTAGACATCTACCTTCAGCTCGGGTCATGATCCCAGGGTCCTGGGATCGAGCCCTGCATCGGGCTCTCTGCTCAGCAGGGAACCTGCTTCCCCCTCTCTTTCTCTGCCTGCCTCTCTCCCTACTTGTGATCTCTATCTGTCAAATAAATAAATCTTAAAAAAAAACCAGGCTAGATTTATCCAAAAGAAAAGAGAAAGGGCCCAAATTAATAAAATCATGAATGAAAGAGGAGAGATCACAACCAACACCAAAGAAATACAAACAAATATAAGAACATATTGTGAACAACTATACACCAGCAAATTTGACAATCTGGAAGAAATGGATGCATTCCTTGAGACATATGAACTACCAAAGCTGAACCAGGAAGAAATAGAAAACTTGAACAGACCCATAACCAGTAAGGAGACTGGAGCAGTCATCAAGCATCTCCCAACAAACAAGAGTCCAGGGTCAGACAGCTTCCCAGGGGAATTCTACCAAACATTTAAAGAGGAATTAATGCCTATTCTCCTGAAACTGTTCCAAAAAATAGAAATGGAACGAAAACTTCCAAACTCATTTTATGAGGCCAGCATTACCTTGATCCCCAAACTAGACAAAAACCCCATCAAAAAAGAATTACAGACCAATATCCTTGATGAACATGAATGCAAAAATTCTCACCAAAATACTAGCCAACAGGATCCAACAGCACATTAAAATGATTATTCACCACAACCAAGTGGGATTTATTCCTGGACTGCAAGGTTGGTTCAACACCCTCAAATCAATCAATGTGATACAATATATTAATGAAAGAGAGAAGAAGAACCATATGATACTCTCAATAGATGTGGAAAAAGCATTTGACAAGGTACAGCATCCCTTCCTGATCAAACTCTTCAAAGTGTAGGGATAGAGGGCAGATACCTCAATATCACATATCAATGAGTCAAAACCCCACATTGAATATCATTCTCAATGGGGAAAAACTGAGAGATTTCCCCCTAAGGTCAGGAACACGGCAGGGCCGTCCACTAACACCACAGCTATTCACCATAGTACTAGAAGTCTTAGCCTCACAACCAGACAACAAAAGGAAATAAAAGGCATCTGAATCAGCAAAGAAGTAAAACTCTCACTCTTTGCAGATGATATGATACTTTATGTGGAAAACCCAAAAGACTCAACACCAAAAGTACTGGAATTCATACAGGAATGCAGTAAAGTGTCAGGATATAAAAATCAATGCACAGAAATCAGTTGCATTTCTATACACCAACAGCAAGACAGAAGAAAGAGAAATTAAAGAGTCAATCCCATTTACAATTATACCCCAAACCATAAGATACCTAGGAATAAACCTAACCAAAGAGTCAAAGAATCGTTACTCAGAAAACTAAAGTATCCATGAAAGAAATTGAGGAAGACACAAAGAAATGGAAAAATGTTCCATGCTCATGGATTGAAAGAACAAATATTGTGAAAATGTCTACGCTACCTAAAGCAATCTACATGTTCAATGCAATCCCTATCAAAATGCCATCAATGTTTTCCAAAGAAATGGAACAAATAATTCTAAAATTTATATGGAACCCAAAAAGACCCCAAATAGCCAGAGGAATGTTGAAAAAGAAAGCCAAAGTTGGTGGCATCACAATTCTGGACTTCAAGCTCCATTACAAAGCTGTCATCATCAAGACAGTATGGTACTGGCACAAAAACAGACACATAGATCAATGGAACAGAATAAAGAGCCCAGAAATGGACCCTCAACTCTATGGTCAACTAATCTTTGACAAAGCAGAAAAGAATGTCCAATGGAAAAAAGACAGTCTCTTCAACAAATGGTGTTGGGAAAATTGGACAGCCACAGGCAGAAAAATGAAACTGGACCATTTCCTTACACCACACAAAAAAATAGACTCAAAATGGATGAAGACCTCATGGTGAGACAGGAATCTATCAAAATCCTTGAGGAGAACATAGGCAGCAACCTCATTGGCCTCAGCTGTAGCAACTTCTCCCTAGAAACATCACCAAAGGCAAGGGAAGCAAGGGCAAAAATGAACTATTGGGAATTCATCAAGATCAAAAGCTTTTGCACAGCAAAGGAAACAGTCAACAAAACCAAAACCAACAAAACCAAAAGACAATTGACAGAATGGGAGAAGATATTTGCAAATGACATATCAGATAAAGGGCTAGTATCCCAAATATATAGAGAACTATAAAAGAACAAATAATCCAATCAAGAAATGGGCAGAGGACATGAACAGACAATTCTGTAAAGAAGACATCCAAATGGCCAACAGACACATGAAAAAGTGCCCAACATCACTTGGCATCAGGGAAATACAAATCAAAACCACAATGAGATACCACCTCACACCAGTCAGAATGGCTAAAATTAACAAGTCAGGAAACGACAGATGATGGCAAGGATGTGGGGAAAGGGGAACCCTCTTACACTGTTGGTGGGAATGCAAGCTGGTGAAGCCACTCTGGAAAACAGTATGGAGGTTCCTCAGAAAGTTGAAATCAGAAAGTTGAAAATAGAGCTACCCTACAACCCAGAAATTGCACTACTGGGTATTTACTCTAAAGATACAAATGTAGTGATCCCAAGGGGCATGTGCACCTGAATGTTTATAGCAGCAATGTCCACAATAGCCAAACTATTGTTCATCAACAGATGAATGGATAAAGAAGATATGGTATATATATATATAATGGAATACTATGCAGCCATCAAAAGAAATGAAGTCTTCCCATTTGCAATGATGTGGATGGAACTAGAAGGTATTAAGCTAAGCGAAATGAGTCAATCAGAGAATGACAATTATCATATCATCTCTCTGATATGAGGAATTTGAGAGGCAGGGTGGGGGATTTGGGGGGTAAGGAAGGAAAAAATGAAACAAGATTGGATTAGGAGACAGACAAACCATAAGAGACTCTTAATCTCAGGAAACAAAGTGAGGGTTGCTGGGGGGGTAGTGGGGGGGGTAGGGATAGTGTAGCTTGGCTTGGGGAAGGTATGTGCTATGGTGAGTGCTGTGAAATGTGTAAGCCTGATGATTCACAGACCTGTATCCATGGGAAAAATAATACATAATATGTTAATCAAAAAAATTAAACAAATAAATAAATAAGATGATAAAAAGTAAGCTCCTATATGGTGGTCATTAATATTATTCACTACATATTTCACTTCCTTTAAACTTCCTAGGACTGCACTCCCCCAACTCATTAGAGTTGGGATTGATCATGTGACTTGTTATAGCCACTCATCTCTGAATGGAAGTGGCAATATATCACTTGTGACCTAACTTGAGATTGCTGTATTCTCTCCTTTCTACTCTGGTAACTAGCAATATTCTAGAAGGTGATGGCTCCATCGGCCTGGATTGTGGAATGAAGGCAGCACAATGTCCACAGCTGATCCAGGGTGGATATGTAGCATAAACAAGAAAGAAATCTCTGTACTTGTAAGTCAGTGCAATACTGGGGTTGCCTGTTACTGCAGTAGAACCAGCCTATCCTTGCTGAAACATCGTGCTTCGAAGAAACAAATTTAGTGCCTACTGGGATATGCCTATACAGTTCTGATCTTCGTTGTACTCTTAAATTGTTCTGTAATCTCGAGTAAATTATCTAAATGAAATTATAAACCTTAGCCTCCTTATCTGCATAACAAGCAGATTATAATACTATTTCACAAAGTATGAGAGTGATCAAATGAAAAAATGCTTAGCATAACACTTGACACATAGTAAACTCTCATTAGACATTAACTATTATATTACTACAAGAAAGAGGACAATTAAGGAGTGTGCCTCACTGGACAAGAGTTGGTGGAAGGGTATGAGTGGGGGCTCACATTCTGTAAGAGGACTGTGACCAGACCCCAAGGTATGATTATTTGTTTAAATGGTGAGATCAGACTCCATCATTTTCTCTTTAGAAACAATGAGTAAAGAACTCCTGGTTCTAGCCAAGTCATTATCTAAAAGATAAAAAATTTATACCCATCCCTAAACATTCCCAGCCTAAAGAAGACAATTTTGAGAATATTTTAGTTTGACAGTAGAAAATTAGGAAACACAGGAAATTAATGCTACCTCTTTCCTTTACATTTGTCTAACAATCAGTAAATAGGATTACACCCCTGACTCCAAAGGTTGTTTTTTTTTTTTTTTTTTCCTGATCAGTGTGATGCTAACAGTGTTCACATCATTTTTTCCTATGTGGGTTGCTTTGGGGACAATTGTATAAGGCACTTTGAAGTCTATCTTGCTCAGATAAGACATCTGGAACAGCACCAACACATTCCCAGGGATTCTTCCTAATTTAATGTTGATTCTCATTATTTGCAGATTCTGTATTTGTGAATTCACATACTCACGAAAATTGATTTGTAATCCCCAAATGAAATGCAATGCTTCACAGTCATTGACAGACTACTGCAGAGAAGCAAAAAAAAGTTCAGTCATGTGATATGCATATTGCCAGCTAAGCTTGAACAGAGCATTGCCCTGCTTACTTGTTTCACCTCTCATTCTGTAAATAGGTGTCTTTCTCATTGTCTATTTGGTGCGACTTTTTTGTATTTTTGTGCCTTTTAATGGTGACTTTGTTCTTTAAAATGCACTCTAAGCATAGTGTTAAAGTGCTCTCTGGTGTTAACCAAGGACAAGAAGACTATAATGTACCTTACAGAGAAAGTATGAGTGTTAGATAAGCTTCCTTGCGGCATGAGGTAAAGTGCTATTGGCTGTAACCTGAAAGATAATGAATTAAAAATACATACTAAATAAAGTGTCTTTAAGCAGAAAGACTCATTACCAAGGTTATGTATTAATTGGTTGATGAAAATATAACCAGAGCCATATCGGAACCTAATCTGTATATCCCTTAGGAGCAGTGGTTTTGTATTCATTAATTTAGTGTTTGCAGGGACTTTATAGAAAGAATATAACTGCCACCAATCACAAAAATCAACTGTAACTTCTTTGTAGTTCCTGTTAAATTATTTGAGAAAGCACAAAAAATATGAAACCATGGTGATAGAATACAGAAGTAAGACCAGCACTTAACATCTTCTAGTAAGTGGTAGAAATTTCCAGGAACTACAGGGTGGATGGAGCTGGATTTCAGAGTTTTCCCTGTACAAAGGTCAAATCTTTTTATATCCTGTCAATATTCTTTCTTGGTCAATGAGCCCAGGGAACCCCAAGAATTGGTTGAGTGAAGATGATTGGAGGGAAGATTGATGGAGTAGCAAATTGTAAGTAATATACTTTTGCATTTCAGGTTCTCTGAATGTCTGGTCCTCTAAATACCACTTCCATTTAACAAAGAACACTGCTGAGTATATGTAAACTTGAGGCTTGGCAGATAGAGAAAACTCACACTATATAAAGTGCATGGACACTAGGTATCTCTCAAGCAAGATTCTAACGGTCTATTCACAAATAAGAGCTTTGTGTCCAAAGGATGATAACTTTGCTTTGAAGAATTTTTAAAAAATTTTTCTCAAATCCAGTGGCTCCTGTTAAAATTATTTTATTAGAGTTAACCATAGCACATACACACTGCACTTGGTCTGTACTAAGAGAGCAAATACTCTAAAGTTCTTGAGTCATGGTAATGGGGCACTAAGCCAGGTAATGGCATAACCTGGATTATCTAGAAAGCATTTCACTGCTCCTGGCCACCTAGAGAAGAAAAGTGAGTCAAAGTTTCTGAAGAGACATTTTACTTTTAAAATCCAAAGTTATGGGGCACCTGGGTGAATCAGTGGGTTAAAGCCTCTGCCTTCAGCTCAGGTCATGATCCCAGGGTCCTGGGATTGAGCCCAACATTGGGCTCTCTGCTCAGCGGGAGCCTTCTTCCCCCCTCCCTCTCTCTGCCTGCCTCTCTGCCTACTTGTGACCTCTGTCTGTCAAATAAATAAATAAAATCTTAAAAAAAAAAATCCAAAGTTACTCTTCAGGTAGTGTGTAAGGAGTTCAAGATATTCAATAACCTCTTCTTCTTGGAGGTAAAATCCCTACATGACCCACTGAATTTCCAGAAATGTCATTAAAATTGTAGTTAAGTTTCATATATATAATAACTGGACATTCAGAATGCTTGCCATTTCTCCAGAGGTAACCAGTACAATGCCATAAATGTAGTGGACCAGGATGATATGCGATGAGAACATGATACTATTGCCAACCTGCTCCTTATCCATTTACTTCAATTACCACAGGGGACACAAAGTTCCCACATCTTTTCTTGTTAACTTGAATCTTTACCCCCAGTGTGGTTCTGTATATTCTTTGATCTGACCCCATCTCTGTGTGTTCCCAACATTCAAAACAGTTGCTCTATGCCCTGTGGAATTCACAGTCTATCACCAGTAAAATTCTTTACATCCTTAACCTTGTTTCCAAGTGTTCTCTTAACCCTCTTACATTAAACAGAATTTGTTCTCTCCTGGATACTGTTGCTCTGAAGCCCTCAGAAGGTGGTTGTTTTCTCTTTTACATTGCTTCTACCACTGGCCCTTCTCATTCTTCTCAAATCATTCTCCCTCTGTACCCCTTAACTACTCATTCTCACCATTTTCAAACTCATGTCATAATCTGAATTCATGTAAAATATTAAGTCCTCTTTGTTTTACCCATTTTCAGGCTTCCAGATTTCTTCTCTCATTTCCTGAGTATTTTTAAAATAGATCCTCTTATTGTTTCATTTTTTAAAAATTTATTTATTTATTTTAAAGAAAGAGAGAGCATGAATACAAGTGGGGTGAGGAGAGAGGGAGAGTATCTTCAAGCATACTCTCCACTGAGCATGGAGCCCAATGCAAAGCTTGATCCCAAACTCAAATTTGGCCATTCAAGGCCTCTGTGTTGCTGAACCTGCCTAGAAAAAAATACCCAAATATGCTAAATATGCTAACCGGACCACCAACCTCAAATGATGCCTGGAAGTGCTATATTTCCCTTTCTATTCACCTTCTCTTTTTCTCTCAATGTTTGAATTATCTCTTTCAAACCTCTGACACCCCCTAGCAATTCTCACTTTTTTGGGATGATCTTGCTTCCTATTTTTCTGACCAAGTTGGAATAATAGGAGAACTTCTACAAGCTCCCATCCTGCCTTATCTCCTGTTTCCATGTCTGTGCTCCCACCTAAAGCCACCACTTCCACTTGTATCTTGGATGCCATTTCCTTGTGCCTACTCGAAGAAATAAGCACAACAATAATCTCTCCACTCTCCTTTAAAAAAGAGAAACTGCTCTTGCTTTCATATGCCTCTTTGCAAATGCCCCTTGCCAAACTTCATGGAAAAGTTGAATCTCCTTGCTGTCTTTACTTCCTCATTTCCTATATCTTTTGGGATTGACTGAAAAATCCTCTGCGGCATGAATTCAATTACAGGAAAAGGGAAGGTAAATGAGGAAAGGAAGAAGAAATATAGGTAAAACATCTGCAAGTCACATCCATTAGGTCCTTGTCTCTTAAATCTAATCCTAATAAATAAACAGCTGCCTTTCTTACCCCGCCCACAGCTTCCTTTGTCAGTGCCTGAGTCAGTTTTAAGGTTACTGACCTAAACCTTTCCGCTGAACAGAACCAGATGTAGACGCCTTAAGCAGACAATAAATCCCACGTAACATATTTCTCCAAACTCCTGTTTCCTTTTGGTCATGAAGACATTTACAAAGTCATACAAATTAGGTTTATGGAAAAAAACAATTATTTATTCTAAAAAATTAAGCAAGCATAGGATAGAAATGAAAGTGCAATTGTTCTCCAGTTTCTTTTCGAGATCTTTGGATTATAATTCTTCCTGGTCACAAAAAACTATAAGAATTAAATGTGTGGCTCAACAAGCTGTGTTTTTCAGCTAAATGCTAACAAATACTTTGCCAAAGTTATCTTTGGGTGTTTATATACTTTCAGCTTAAGTTGGGTGGATGGCAGGTCATTGTACTCTCTACACAGCATACATTTTCATGTGCATTTCAGCTACAGCTAGATATCTAAGTAAACAACTTCATGGATTAAAATCACTTCTACACTTATTTCTAAAAATCTTACAGGTTTAACCTAATATGATTTACAAATTACTATTTTAAAATGAATTATGTATTTTTCTCTATTAAATCTTTTAAGTAACAGATTCCCTTTTCAAGGTCCCTTAAGATGACCTTTAAGCCATCCTTGAATATTTATTTTTAGTCTGTCTAATCCTGAATGATGAAATATTTGAAAATATCTTATCACAACTTTTAGAAAACTTTGTGATGAATTTGCAAAGTCATATGTTTTGCTTTCTTTGACCCCCAAAATTTCAATTTATGTGTCCTGGTTTTTCTTTTGAAGAGATGGGAACTAATTAGTCACATGCGAATCAGAACTTTTTGATTGAATGTGTAATGAGTCATTTTTTCAAATCAATCATTAAAGAGCCAACTGACACAAATTGCGATGGGTCATTTAGGAAAGGATAACAAGAAGTAGGCTCTATCAGATATGAAAGAAAATCCATATATTTTCGAGAGTATGTCTGCTTCAAGAGATTCTTATCTTATTGATTCTCATTCTTCCATGTCTAAATTTCTGGGCTCACATCCCAGAGTTTTTGACCCATCACATAAGAGACAGTTATTGCCATTAACTGTTCCAAAATGTCTTTCAGTTTTTAAGGTTCAACCTCTGCTCTGGACAACCATGCCAAGGAAACTTACTGAGAAACTTAATTAGGTATCATCAAGCCACCCCAGGCCTATTACCACTACAAAGTCAATGTGAAGTAAGAACACTAATTGAATTCATCTGCCCATTTGTTCATTCATGCATGCATTCATTCCTCTACCCACTCAACAAACCTGTGCTGAGAATGTTAGGCTACATACCACACATTAAAGATACAGATGTGATTAACACACAGATGATGCCATTAAGGAGCTCACCTTGGGTGGGGGAGAGCAGGGAAATAAATAGTACAAAACAATCTTTTAAGTAATGTCTTCAGGCTTTTAAATAAATGGTCATATTCTCTTACACTATACACAAAGATAAACTCAAAATGGTTGAAAGACCTCAATGTGAGACAGGAATCCATCAAAATCCTAGAGGGAAACATAGGCAATAACCTTTTTGACATCAGCCACAGCAACTTCTTTCAAGACATGTCTCCAAAGGCAAGGAAAACAAAAGCAAAGATGAATTTTTGGGACTTCGTCAAGATAAAAACCTTCTGCACAGCAAAGGAAACAATCAACAAAACAAAGAGGCAACCCATGGAATGGGAGAAGATATTCACAAATGACACTACAGACAAAAGACTAATATCCAAGATCTATAAAGAACTCCTCAAACTCAACATCCAAAAAAGAGATAATCAAGTCAAAAAATCGGCCAAAGACATGAACAGACACTTCTCCAAAGAAGACATACAAATGGATAACAGACACATGAAAAAATGTTCCTCATCATTAGCCATCCGGGAGATTCAAATCAACACCGCATTGAGGTACCACCTTATACCAGTTCCAATGGACAAAATTAACAAGACAGTGAACAAGTGTTGGAGAGGATGTGGAGAAAGGGAACCGTTTTACGCTGTTGGTGGGAATGCAAGTTGGTACACCCACTTTGGAAAACAGCGTGGAGATTCCTTAAGAAATTAAAAATAGAGCCACCCTATGACCCTGCAATTGCACTGCTGGGTATTAGCCACAAAGATTCAGAAGCAGTGAAAAGAAGGGCCATCTGTACCCCAGTGTTCATAGCAGCAGTGTCCACAACTGCCAAACTGTGGAAAGAGCCAAGATGCCCTTCAACACACAAATGGATAAAGAAGATATGGTTCATATATACAATGGAATATTACGCCTCAATCAGAAAGCATGAATACCCAACTTTTGTCTCAACATGGACAGGTCTGGAGGAGATTATGCTGAGTGAAATAAGTCAAGCAGAGAGAGTCAATTATCATATGGTTTCACTTACTTGTGGAGCATAAAGAATAACATGGAGGACATTAGGAGAAGGAAAGGAAATGTGAATTGGGGGAAATTGGAGGGGGAGATGAACCATGTGAGACTGTGGACTCTGAGAAATAAATTGAGGGTTTTGAAAGGGAGAGTGTGGGGGGATCGATGTGCCTGGTGGTGGGTATTAAGGAGGGCACATATTGCATGGAGCACTGGGTATGGTGTATAAACAATGAATCTTGGAACACTGAAAAAAATAAAATAATTTTTAAAAAAAGCTCAGGAAGAAAAAAAAAAAAGAAAGTGAAAAACAGAATGATTGTAGGTGGGGGGAATGGTTTCAAGTGTATCATTTGTTTGGTCTCATGATCACGTGGCTGATGGGGAGCTGAGGCTCAGTGCCACTGTCCAGCATCACAGCATTATCTCTAGCCCTGGAATAGCTCCAGATTCAAAATTAAAAGTTTTCTACTGAATGAGTACCACTTTTACACCCTTAATAAAGTTGGATAATTTTAAGTCAAGCCATCAAAAGTTGGGAACCATCTGTGTTTGTTTTATTCTATAACACACTCTTAAAATTTCAATACAACAGTGCCAATGTTAGTACTAATAATATGATACTGAATGCAGTTTGATTCCTTCATGATTTCTTTTGCTTTTTGGGTATATTCCATTAAGAATATACTCTTAAATTTAAGAATATACTCTTAAATTTAAGAA
>ML107783.1:55703-71652 GCA_003697995.1 Taxidea taxus jeffersonii
CTTAAATTTAAGAATATACTCTTAAATTTAAGAATATACTCTTAAATATTTCCTCTTTGCTAATAGAGGAAAATAGGTGCAGAATATAGGGAAACTCCTTGTTTCCTGGTAATCTAAAACTCTTCTGAAAAACTAAAAAGCAGTTCTAACACTTAAAAAAATAAAAAAGACAATAGTTTAAAAAAGAATATACAGTCAAAATAACATGCTTCAGTTAGTTGAGGAAATTTGTCAGTGTGGTTATCTCATCAACTGTATGTTATTTGTATGAAGAGAATAATTTCTTTCAATTTGTTTTTAGTATTCAGGGATAACTTTCCTTTCCTTTTGATTTTATGTTTTGTTTTGTCTAAAAAAAGCTTTATCTTGTTTTTTAATTGCATAAGACATGTATAAGATTCCAAAGCCACAATAATAAAACTAAGCATTTTCACAGAAGGGTCAATTCAGTCCCTGTATTCTCCATTCTGTTCTCTTTCTCCCAATGTAGGACACCAATTTTATTAGTCTTGCTTTATTTTTTCCAGTGATGTTTTTGAAAAATATAAATGAAATGTACCCATATACAGATATATTGATATATCTCCAATTTCTTAAATATGAAGACTATTTTCCATCTTGCTCTTTCACTTCATATATGTTTGAGATTGGCCCATATCAATATGGAGAATCACATGCCATCCTCTTTATAGTTGCAAAACATTCAAATTTGTGGATATTCTATAGTTTATGTAACAAATCCTCTCTTTTTGAATATTTGGATTGTTGTTAGTCTACTGCTTCTATAAATAAGATCACAAACAATATCCTTATATATATACCATTTCATATGTTTTCTTGTGTATCTTTGGGATAGATTTCTTAAACTAGGATTGTTGGGTCAAAGAATAAATGCATAAGTAATTGTGCTGTAGTTTTTAAACTTAATATAATCTTACAGTCCTTGTCCATATGTATGTATATTTTAAATAATTTCACTCAAATTTATGAGGATTTTTATATTTACACTTAGTATAAATGTTTGTTTCTATGCCTCTTCATAATTACTTCATCATTCTATAATAGTTAATCATTGATGGATATATCAACAGCATTTTTGTTTCTCCTTCCCAAGTACTTAACAGCTATTTGTTAAACTCAAAAGAATCAATAGTACTTTGTATCTAGTGTAAAGCACACAAGGAATGGTATTTGTGTGTATATGTGTATGCATTCAGGAACATTCCTGTGTATCTCTCAGGACATGTAATTACTTGTACATTTCCATTTCTTTATTTGCTTTATTTGTAAAATTTGAAAAAAAATTGAAAAAAAAAAAGGGATTTCAGATAATAGCAGCTTATCTTGTATTATATAGGTCAGGTAATGAAGAGGTAGACTTGGTCCATGTCATAAATTCTTATGCACTTGTAACATATAGGTTGACCACACCAGGAATTCACTTATAAAATTAGAAATCACCTGAAGTCACCTTCCTTCACTTACTATCCACTCTGTCCTTTTCACCTTGCTGAGTGGGTGTGCAATGGGTCAAGAGGAAGAATTCCTTCCTTGGACCTGATACACTTGACCCTTTGTCACTAGCACAAGTCCAATACCCCTTTCTGTGCAGGTGACTCCTTCCAATCTACATAGGTACCTGTTTTTGGTTTTTTTTTTCTGTCTTCCCAGTTTTTCACTGAACTGTGTTTAAAATTAAAAAGCAAATTATGAAAAGTGTACATTGAGTTGATTTGTCATCAAAATCTCTGTGCAATCTAGGAAATAAATTTTATTAAATCTTTGGTCTGTTTTTTACTTCCTATAGCAAAAATTCCAAAATTAAAAAAATGAACTGAACTATATTCACTAAAAGTGAATATAAGAATTATTTTAGCTATTAACATAAAGCTAAATTAAAAATTATCCTCTAAATGTAATTACAAATATTTGGGGGTTTTTAATTTTTTATTTCTTAATCCAGCTCAGAACCATCATGACTTTTCATGGGGAAAATAGAAATACAACTTGGTTAAGCCTAGTACAAATCACCCAGCTATTTATAAACACATGATTTACACAGTGAATAAAGTCAGACATCATATTCCTTAGCTGTTTTTATATTAGAAACTTATTGTCATGCAAAAATCCATAGTTTTTTTTCTCTTAAAATGCATATCATACAAAGAGAGAGGTAGAAATATTTTATTATAATTGCCAGCATCACACTTTAATGGTAAAAATGATTCAAAATTATTAACACTGTCACCAAAGCCAAGACAGATGTATTTGTTATAGATGAAGAAATCCATGAAAATTGTGTTAAAGTGGATTTGAGAGTCACTTAAGATTATTTACAATACAATTACCTAAGACATTTGAACTGAAAAGAAAACAAAAAGGACATAAATGGACAAAAAAATAAATGACAAAGAGAACTCCTTCTTTTTTTCCTTAAAAGGAAGCCAGTAAAGAAGGGAATCAAGAGCATTTAAAATGTAATAGAGTTGTGTGCAATATTTTTCCAGGACTGAGAGCCACACTGTTATCTGGTGAAAAATGAATATGAGACATTTATTGCTGCTGAGGGATTCCCTGGGCTGCCCATGATAGGACTGGGCTGAGGCTTTGCTTGAAGGTTATGTGAAGACTTTGTCATTCAAAGTCAGCACCACTGACAAGTACTATCCTCAGTAGGGCTAGCCTGAGCTCCAATGGATAAACAAAGGGGCAGGATATATTAGAAAGTGCTTGGAATCCTTCTGCCTCCTCACAACTATTCATTCAGATTTATGGTGTATGATTTTGACTCACTCTGGCCAGGTTCACTGATCATGTTATAAAGAAGCTCATCATCAATAAATACACATTGATCACATGTGTCAAAATATGCACAATCCAGTGTACACATTATAAAAGGAAAAAAGTCATTAACCTGTGGTCATACTCATTTTCTATCCCAAATAGTAATTCTCTACTTTGATCAACTACCATTTTTAAGAGACTCAGTACTAAATAAATTTTTGGCTTTTTCTAGAAAGCAAATTCATTCTTACAGGCCAGAGATTTATTGCTTTAGGGGATGTTAAGAAAAAATACTCTACAGGTTTTGAAGACAATATTTAAAAAGAAGTCCCAAAATGATTTTGAAATGCCAGCATCATTGGAATAAACAAAAGTTTTCCCAAGATGATTACTTTGAAATAGACAACTTTAATTTGGGATTTGTATGTATGTATTTGCAACTTCTGTAATCTTCATCAAAACCTCAGTTGTCTTCCCTTATAATGTCTCAACTACTGATTTTGTTTACCCTATGAAAATGAAGATTACTCAGCCACTAATCTTCACCATTTCAGTAAATGGTTACCCTACTAGCTTGTCAGTCCAAAAACCTTACAGTTATCCCAGACTTCTTTTAATTTTTTGTACCCCACAACCAACCTAACAGGAAATCTAAACAAGGAAATATAGCATTTTAGAGGTGTAAAGAAACACCAGATACATTATAGGAGGTCCCTGACTTAGGATGACTAATCTTATGATTTTTTGGCTTTATGATGGTGTGAAAGCAGTCTGCATTCAATGGAAACTATACTGACAATTTTGAATTCTGATCTTTTCCTGAGCTAGAGATACATGGTATGATACTCTGTCATGATACTGGGGAGCAGCAACCATAGCCCCCAGTCAGTCAAATGATCATGAGGCCAAGCAACTGACACATGTATGACCATTCTGTATTTACACATCATTCTACTTTTTCCCATTCAATGCAGTATTCAATTAATTACATGAGCTAATCAACACTTTATTAAAAAAATAGGCTTCGTGCTAGATGCTTTTGCACAAGTGAAGGCTAAGGTAAGTGTTCTGAACACAGGTACAGTAGGCCAGGCTAAAGTATGATGTAGGGTAGGTTAGATGTGTTAAATTCATTTTAGACATACATTTTCGACTCATGATAGGTTTAAAAGGACATAATCTCACTGTAAGTAGAGGAAGATCTCTATGTCTAAATTCCAGCTAAAAAATGATTTTTTAAAATATACAATTGAGGAGATGGAAAGTAAAGCAGTTCTCTGTCGGTTAATAATGATAAGGATAAATGAAAAAAAAAAGAATAAATGGATCCTCAGTATTTGTTTGTCTTGGGGTAAGTGACTCTGCCCATTGGCCTAGAACCTGTATTGTGAGAGGTTGCAAGACCAGTGGAGAGGAGTCAAAAAGAGGGCTATAATGGTGGGGAAGCTGGGCTGGAGATGACCCAGAAAGCCTCCATATGGAGACATAGGAGGGATTTGGGTGAAGAACAGAAATTGTTTGTAAGAATTTCCTGCTGCAAGCTCACATTCAGAGGGGCTTAAGGCCTGAATTCATACTATATGTAGTGAAAGGGCAAGCAAAATTTTTTGTCACTTTCGGTTTCCTTTGTAGGTTCATCCTCTTCTTCCTGAAGAAGAGTGTGTATTCACGCATAAATATATCTCTCTCCTGCATAAAATCCCAACTTATATATCCAACTGCCACTAAGCATCTCCATTTGGATATCTGAGGCTTTTAAAACTTAACAGTCTTTAACTAAATTTCAGATTTCCCACCATTCCCCACCAAATCTGCTCCACCTACGTCTTCCACATTTCAGTTGCTCAGACCAAAACCTTGGAATCATCTTTCACACTCCATATCCAATCTGTCAGGAAATTCTGTTGGATCTACTTTCAAGAAATATCTATTATCCGAGCAATTCTCACCACCCACTGCTAGCTCTCCCAGTCCCTTGCTTGGGTTGTTGCAACAGTCTCCTGATATGTCCCTGCTTCTATCTTTGCCTCCCTGCAGTCTATTCTCAACATCCACCTAAAATGTAAGACCAATCATGTCCTTTTCCTGCTCACACCTTAGAATTGCTCCTGGCTTCCCTCAGAGTAAAGCCAAGTTCTTATAATCCCAAAGGACCTACAGGACCTGGCTAAATTGCCTTTCTGGTGTCATATCTCATGACTATTCCCCTCACTTACCTCCTCTAGCCACACTGTCATCCTTGATGTTTCTGGAACACATTATGGCCATCCCCATCGTAGGACCTTTTGTCTGTTGGAATTTTCTTGTCTTAAGTGCCCACATATCTCACTTCCTCACTTTCCTCAAGGCTTTCCTTTTATGTCACCTTCTCCATGTCTGCTCCCCTAACCACACTCTATTTGAAATTGCAACTCACCCCCTCCTTGTTTTCCTGCTCCTTTTCCTCCCATGTGCTATTATTTCCATGTTGCATTTCCTCTTCTAATATAATACAGAGTTTAATTATTTATTACATTTACTATTTGTCATCAGTTTTGTTATTGTAAAAGATAAGCTCAACAAGGACAGGGATCTTGATTGCTTCATTCAATAAGTTCTCCAAAATACCAGAACCATGCTTAACACATAAAAGGTACTCAAAAAGATCTGATAAAGGAATTAAGGGAAGCTAGAGTAATCATGATGTCCAAATAAGAAATAGATAACAATGAGGTTAAAAAAGTATAGGTCACTCTTATTCACAAAAATAGAGGTAAAAATTCCAATTGATTAAAATATATGAAAAAATAGACTAGAATTAAAATTTTTAAAAATAAAAAATTTAAAAAAAGATATAAAATTCAAAAAAAGTAACAATCCAAATGTTCCAATGTACAACTGAGTTTAGTGTAAAGAAATAGAGTTGTATCAACACTAAAAAGTTCATTAATTTTATTATTATAATTTACCACAGGATGATCTCACAAAATAAGGAAAAAGCACTTTATAAGGTCAAAATTTATATGTCTCCTGATAAACTAGGAATAGAGTAAAATGTTTTCAGCCTCCTAAAGGGCTATCACACTCAACAGGAAATTTTACAAGTACTTTCCTTAAATTGAGAAATAAAATCAAGGAAGTCTGCTATCACTATGTGCATTATTTTCCAAATGGTATTAGTTCTAAGACTAATAGTGTTCTAAGTGTTCTAAGACAAGAAGTATAAACTAAAATTGTAAATATTAAAAGGAAAGAAAAATGTCATTCGTATCAGTGTGGAAAGCATTGACACTTCAATAAATTGTACTCTAACAATTTCTCATCCATATGGAAAAAATTCAAGTGATTCTTCCCCTATAACATATTCAGAGATAAATTCTAGATAGTGCCAAGATTTAGCTGTTAAACACCGAACATTAAATTTCAAAAGGTAATATATATTTTCATACTTTTAGGAGTAGGAAATAATTCTTAAATAAGTTCCCAAAAGAAAAAAATAACAAATAAAAACATTGATAAATTTGATTATATTCAAGATAAAAATTTCTAGTTATTGAAAAACATGGTACAAAAAAATGAAAGCAAAAAATGGGGAAGATGGGACACCTGGGTGGCTCAGTCATTTAAGTGTCTGTCTTCAGTCAAGTCATGATCCCAGGGTCCTGGGACTGAGGCCCTTGTTGGGCTCTGTGCTCAGCACAGACTCTGCTTCTCCCCCTCCCTCTGCCCCTCCTCACCACTTATGTTCTCCCTCTTGCTCTTTCTCTGAAATAAATAAAACCTTTTAAAAAATGGGAAAGATACTTGCATCCCACATAACTAATATGTGACTATGCCCCAGAAGATATAAATAATTAATATAAATTAACTACATAAAGACAATCAACCCAATAGAAACATGGAACCAAAGCATGCACTGGCTTTCCCTAGAAAAGGAAATAAAAGCTACTCTATATGTGAAAAATTGCTTACATGCTTTAGATCCATAGATTAGATCAAGAGGACTTTTTATACCAAATGGGGTGAAATTAATTTAATAAACTAAGAGTATCAAGCATTGGTGAAGATTTAGAACCAAAAACTGCTTAACACTGTTGAGTGGAAAGTATAACTTGGTTTAACCACTTGAACAGTTTGGCATATCTAATGAAATTGTACTTATAACAAAACTATAACCTTTCTGTAGGTATATTTTCTAAGAAATTCTTAAACAATTGTTTCAAAAGACATGCACAAGAATGATCATGTTAAATCAAGTCAAGAACTGCGAAAGCATCTGAGATTTCATCGGGCTTGCAAGGTAACTAACAAGTGAGTTAGTCAGTTTCATAGATGCTGGCAGAAGGACACAGAGGTATCAAAGTTAGAGACAAAAGACAGTTTATTACTGACAACAAAAGTCAGAGTAACATTGTAGCCCACAGCTTACACAGGATGATGAGGTGAGGGCCAGGTGTTATTTGTTCAAGCAGTGAAAATACATTGTAGAGAGCCTTAGATTATGACTCTGTGTGTGTGTGTGTGTGTGTGTGTGTGTGTGTGTGTGTGTGTGTATAAACTTATGTACATACACACAGTACAAAATCCAGAATGTGTGAGATGGGAAATGGTGGAAAGTCTTCACCCCATCATTAAGACTCTGATCTTATAGGAGGGCTGCTGACAAACCTTCCCATCCTCCCTCCCAGAAAGTGACATTATCCTACCAGCCTGAAATGTAAGTAATTTTCTCTAGGGAGAAGAGGAAGTCATCTCTATCTGTATGATTCTGAAATGTCTTTAGGGAGGGTGATGTCTCTATTTTTATTATCTGGGTATACAAATTAGCTCCAGAGCAAGTCACTGCCCCCATCTTTCCAAGGCTGTTTGCTTATACAAATATTCTTAAAACAGTAATATTGGAGCAAATTGGCTGTTAATGGCTAGAGGTTTAGCAATACGAGAGATTAATAGAGAATTGCATCCTCATAGTTCATAAAAGCACGATTTATAATAGTATGACAAAGTGAAACAAAACCACAATGCTTAATGACCGAAACCTGGGTAAATATACTGTGGACTATCCAAAGAAATACTATGCAAGAGTTAAAAATGGAATTAACTATGACTTTTACCAACATGCATGAATCCTATGTTAAGAAACAGAGAAATACACAGAAATATATACTTATCTGAGTTCAAAAACAGGTAAAACTAGTAAAGTAGTTTGATTTGTTGAACACACAGGAAATAAAATTATAAAGGAAAACAAGAGAATAGTTAACACAAAATAGTGTTTAACTGTGAGGGGAAAGAAAGGGGATATTATTAGGGATGGACACAGGATATTCTAAAGGTATTGGTAACACTGTATTTCTTGAGCTGGATGGCTGGGTATTCTTTTTATTAATACTCCTTAATCTGTATATAAAAAGTTATATACAGTCTTCCACATGCATGATATATTTGACAATTTAAAAAAGCCAAAAATAGGGACACCTGGGTCATTCAGTGGGTAAAGCCTCTGCCTTCAGCTCAGGTCATGATCCCAGGGTCCTGAGATCAAGGCCCCATTGGTTTCTCTGCTCAGCAGAGAGCCTCCTTCCCCCTCTCTCTGCCTGCCTCTCTGCCTACTTGTGATCTCTCTTTCTGTCAAATAAATAAACAAAAATCTTTAAAAAAGCAAAAAATAGCTCAAAAACCAGATTACAAATGGGATAGAAGAAAAAGAAAAAGAAACTTCCTTATGGAAGAATTTCAGTTCAATATTTGCTATATTTACTATATACTGTCCAATTGAACTTTCTATAATGACTGGAATGTTCTATAATTCTGTAATGTTCTATAATTGTGCATGGCAGCCACTAAGCTACTGCACACTTAAAATGTGGCCAGTACAACTGAGGAAATGAATTTTAATTAACTTAAATTTAAATAAACACATGGCTAGTGGCTACCATTTTGAATGGAGCAGATATAAACCATTGAACTAAAAAAAAAAAAAAATGTTAGCCAAACACAGGTGACAATCTCCCTTGAATTATCAAAGACTGAGTGCTTTATTTCTCTTTTTCCTTTTTGGGCCACAATTATTTTATTTGTTTTTCTCATAAGTAGTGTTAAGATAAAGATAAGGAAGATAGGAATGTACTTTAATAATAATACTCAAATAATAAAAAGGCAGGGTGGTGAGAAAAAAAACGAGTGTGGGGTTTAAATTTTTAAATAGTGGGTTTTAAGCAGGAGTGAATGATGACAGTTGCTCTTTGATAAGATAACATACTGTTTTAGTGGTACAATAAGATATGTGAGAGAAAGCTAGGCAGAAAGCTAGGCAGAATTATTCATATAAATCATTCAACAAATATTTACTGAATACCTCTGAAGATGATGAGGATGAGATAAAGTCTTCCAGTCATGGAATGAGCAAGACAATAATTTCCTTTTTAAAGTTTATTTATTTATTATTATTTTTTATTTATTTTTATTGTCTTTTTTTTTTTTTAGAGAGAGACAAAGTATGCATGCACAAGTGGACAGAGGGACAGAGAGGGAGAGAAAGGGAGAGAATCTTAAGCAAGTTCCATGCCCAATGCCGTGCCCAAGATGGGCTCCATTGCATGGCATTGGGATCATGACCTGAGCCAAAACCAAGAGTCAGACACTTAACTGAGCCACCATGTACCTCAATAATAATTTCTTTTTTTCAATAATAAATTTTTTAAAGATTGTATTTATTTATTTGACAGACAGAGATTATAAGTAGACAGAGAGAGGAAGGGAAGCAGGCTCTCTGCTGAACAGAGAGCCCAATGCAGGGCTTGATCCCAGGATCCTGGGATCATGACCTGAGCTGAAGGCAGAGGCTTTAACCCACTGAGCCACCCAAGCACCCCATCAATAATAATTTCTCTCTTTTTTAAAGATTTTATTTATTTATTTGACAGACAGAGATCACAAGTAGGCAGAGAGGCAGTCAGAGAGAGAGGAAGGGAAGCAGGCTCCCCACTTGAGCAGAGAGCCTGATGTGGGGCTCGATCCCAGGACCATGGGATCATGACCCGAGCTGAAGGCGGAGGCTTCAACCCAGTGAGCCACCCAGGCGCCCCTCAATAATAATTTCTAATAGTTATTATTTACTTAGTGTTTAGCACCATTCCATGTGCTTTAAACTTGATGGTGACCTTTATTTTAGAGATGAGAAGCTGAAGGTTAAGTGATTTTTCTAAGATCATATACACTCTGACATCCTATAGTAAATTACAACTTCAGAAGTATATTAGTTTTCTATTGCTATGTAACAAACTATCCCAAAATCTAATGGCTTACAACAAAAACAATTATTATCTCCTAGTTTCTGTGGCTCAGGAATACAGGAATAACTTGGTTGTGTGGTCTAGCTAGGTTCTATCATGAGGATGCAAACAATGTATCAATTGGGGAAAATATTTGAAAACCATGTGTTTGATAATATCCAAAATATGTAAGGAACTCTTATAATCCTGTAACAAATAAGCAAACAAAACCCTTATAAATCCTGTATATAAAAATGGACAGTGGATCTAAAAAGACATTTTTTCAAGGGAGATATACAAATGGCTAACAGGTATATGAAATGGTGCTCCACACCATTAATCATCACAGAAATGCAAATAAAAACACAATGAGATATCAACTCACACCTTTTAGGATGGTCATTATGGAAAAAATAAAGCAAAATGTGTTGGTGAAGATATGGAAAAAACAGAACTCTGGTATGTTCTTGGTGGGAATGTAAACTGGTGGAGCTGCTTTGGAAAAAAGTATCAAAGTTCCTCAAAAATTATAAATAGAACTACTATTTGATCCAGCAACCCCAGTCCTAAATATGTAGCAAAAGGAACTGAAATCAAGATCTTGAAGAAATACCTGCACTTCCATGTTTATTGTAGCATTATTCACTATAACAATATGGAAACAAACTAAATGTCTGTTGATAGATGAGGGGACAAAGAAAAACTCATGAAATGAATTTCAGAGTGTTCCCTTATCTTTGATTTTTTGGAATAATTGAAAAGGATTGGAATTCTTTCTTTCTTTCTTTCTTTCTCTCTCTCTCTCTTTTGAGAGAGTGCATGAGTAATGAGGGAGAGGCAGAGGGAGAAGAGAAAGAGAAACCCAAGCAAGCCCCACACCCAGCACTGAGCCCAATGTAGGGCTCAATGTCAGGAGATCATGACTCTGAGATCATAACCTGAGCTGAAAACAAGAATCAGAATTAAGTTCTCTGCAGATGCAAGTCAGTAAAAGTGATACATCTCATTTAGGAAATTAAAAAAATCATATCATTTCAGTAAATGCAGAAAAAGCATTTGACTAAATTCTTCCTCCATTTATGATTTAAAAACTTAACAAATTAGGTGTAGGAAGAATATTCCTCAACATAATAAAGGCTATATATGACAAACTCTTAGCTAACACTATATTCCATGGTGAAAACTGAAAACTTCCTCTAAGATCAGAAACAAGACAAAGGTGCCCACTCTCATCATTCTTATTCATCATAGAACTGGATGTTCTACCCAGAACAATTAGGTAAGAAGAAGTAAATCATCAGAACTAGAAAAAAAATAGTTTCTATTCATGAATGACATAATTTTATATGTAGAGTACCCTAATGACTTCACCAGAACATTCTTAGATCTATTCAATGAATTCAGTAAAGTTGTGGGATACAAAGTTACTATACACAGATCAGTAGAGTTTCTATACACTAACAATGAATTATCTGAAAAAGATATAAACAATTTTCCTATTTATTATAACATCAAAAGCAATAAAATGCTTAGGGATAAATTTAACCAAGGAGTGAAAGACCTGAAAACTTTAAGACATGAGTAACAGAAATAAAAAAGACACAAACAAATGGAAAGGTATCCCATGTTCATGGATTAGGAGAATTAATATTGTTAAAAATGTCAATACTATCTAAAGCCACGTACAGATTAAGAACAATCCCTATGAGGATTCCAATACCATATTTTACAGACTAGTAAAACAGCCACAAAATTTATATGGAGCCACAAAGACTCTGAATAGTCAAAGCAATTCTGGGAAAGAAGAACAAAGCATGAAGCATCACATGACCTGATTTCAAGCTATATTATAAAGATATCATAATTTTCAAAAGTACAGTACTGGCATAAAAATAGACACACTGACCAATGGAACTGAAATGAGAGCTCATAAATGAACCCACATGTCTAGAGTCAGCTAATATTTGACAAAGGAGCCAAGAGTATTCAATAGAGAAAAGATAGTCTCTTTGATAAATGATGTTTAGAAAACTGATACATGTAAAAAGAAGAAACTAGACCCCATACTACCCACAAAAATTAACTCAAAACATACTAAAGACTTAAGTGTAAGATCAGAAACCATAAAACTTCTAGAAGAAAACATTGGAAAAAAGTTCCTTGGCATGGGTTTTGGCAATGCTTTTTAGATATGACCCCTAAAGTACAAGCAACAAAATAAAAAGTTACTGTGTCACATCAAACTAAAAAGCTTCTGTACAACAAAAGAAACAATCAAAAAAATAAAAAGACAACCTACAAAATGAGAAAAAAATTGTAGACTAATAAAGAATTAATATTCAAAATATATAAAGAACTTATACAACTTAATAATAAACACACATACACACAAATAATGTGATTAAAAATAATCTGAATAGACATTTTTCCAAAAAAGATATATAAGTTGCCAACAGGTACATAAAAAGATGATTAGCATAACTAATTATTAAGGAAAAGCAAATCAAAATCACAATGAGGTATTACCTCATACCTATTAGAATGACTATTATCAAAAGATAAGAAACAACAAATGCTAAGGATGTAGGGAAAAGAAAACCCTTCAGCACTGTTGGTGGGATTGTAAATTTGGTGCAGCCATGATGGAAAACAATATTTTCCATAAATATTTAATTTTAAAAAATTAATAAATATTAAATTAAAAATTAATAAAAAATATAGAACTATCACTTCATGTAGTGTATCTTCTTTGGGTATATGTCTGAAGGAAATGAAAACACTATGTCAAAGAGATAACTGCACCCCTTATTCACTGTAGCATTATTTACAATAGCCAAAACATGTATGAAGCATAAGCATCCACTGATGGGTGAATGGATAAAAGAGATGGTGTATATATACAATATTTATTAGCCATAAAGGTGAATGGATAAAAGAGATGGTGTATATATACAATATTTATTAGCCATAAAGGAGGAGGAAACCCAGCCAATGTATTTAAGTCAAGTCATTATTCTGTATACCTTAAATTTATATCATGCTCTATGTCAAATATATCTCAATAAAACTGGAAAAAATTTAAAACTGTGTATACATGTACAATGGAATGTTATACAGCTTTAAAAGAAGGAAATTCTGCCACTTGTGACAACATGAATGGACTTGGGAGACATTATGCCAATGAAATAAGCAAAACACAGAAAGACAAATATTGTATGATCTCATTTAAATTAAAAAAAAATTTTATAAACATATAATGTATTATTAGCCGCAGGGGTACAAGTCTGTGAATCGCCAGGTTTACACACTTCACAGCACTCACCATAGCACATACCCTCCCCAATGTCCATAACCCCACCACCCTCTACCTACCCCTCTCCCCCTGGCCACCCTCAGTTTTTTTGTGTGACATTAAGAGTCTCTTATGGTTTGTCTCCCTCGCGATCCCATCTTGTTTCATTTATCCTTTTCCTACCCCCAAGTTCCACACGGTGCATCTCCACTTCCTCATATCAGGGAGATCATATGATAGTTGTCTTTCTCTGATTGACTTATTTCGCTAAGCATAATACCCTCTAGTTCCATCCACGTTGTCACAAATGGCAAGATTTCATTTCTTTTCATGGCTGCATAGTATTCCATTGTATGTATATACTACCTCTTCTTTACCCATTCATCTGTTTATGAACATCTAGGTTCTTTCCATAGTTTGGCTATTGTGGACATTGCTGCTATAAACATTTGAGTGCACATGCCCCATCGGATCACTATGTTTGTATCTTTAGGGTAAATACACAGTAGTGCAATTGCTGGGTCATAAGGTAGCTCTATTTTCAACTTTTTGAGGAACCTCCATGCTGTTTTCCAGAGGTTGCACCAGCTTGCATTCCCACCAACAGTGTAGGAGGGTTCCCCTTTCTCCACATCCTTGCCAGCATCTGTCATTTCCTGACTTGTTCATTTTAGCCATTCTGACTGGTGTGAGGAGGTATCTCATTGTGGTTTTGATTTGTATTTCCCTGATGCCCAGTGATGTGGAGCACTTTTTCATGTGTCCATTGACCATCTGGATGTCTTCTTTGCAGAAATGTCTGTTCATGTCCTCTGCCCATTTCTTGATTGGATTATTTGTTCTTTGGATGTTGAGTTTGCTAAGCTCTTTATAGATTTTGGATACTAGCCCTTTATCTGATACGTCATTTGCAAATATCTTCTCCCATTCTGTCAGTTGTCTTTTGGTTTTGTTGACTGTTTCCTTTGCTGTGCAAAAGCTTTTGATCTTGATGAAGTCCCAATAGTTCAATTTTGTCCTTGCTTCCCTTGCCTTTGGCGATGTTCCTAGGAAGAAGTTGCTGTGGCTGAGGTCGAAGAGGTTGCTGCCTGTGTTCTCCTCAAGGATTTTGATGGATTCCTATCTCACATTGAGGTCCTTCATCCATCTTGAGTCTATTTTCGTGCGTGGTGTAAGGAAACGGTCCAATTTCATTTTTCTGCATGTGGCTGTCCAATTTTCCCAACACCATTTGTTGAAGAGGCTGTCCTTTTTCCATCAGACATTCTTTCCTGCTTTGTTGAAGATTAGTTGACCAAAGAGTTGAGGGTCTATTTCTGGGCTCTCTATTTTGTTCCATTTATCTATGTGTCTGTTTTTGTGCTAGTACCATACTGTCTTGATGATGACAGCTTTGTAGTAGAGCTTGAAGTCGGGAATTGTGATGCCACCAACTTTGGCTTTCTTTTTCAATATTCCTTTGGCTATTTGAGGTCTTTTCTGGTTCCATATAAATTTTAGGATTATTTGTCCCATTTCTTTGAAAAAAAATTGATGGGATTTTGATACAGATTGCATTGAACATGTAGATTGCTTTAGGTAGCATAGACATTTTCACAATATTTGTTCTTCCAATCCATGAACATGGAACATTTTTCCATTTCTTTGTGTCTTCCTCAATTTCTTTCATGAGTACTTTATAGTTTTCTGAGTACCGATTCTTTGCCTCTTTGGTTAGGTTTATTCCTAGGTATCTTATGGTTTTGGGTGCAATTGTAAATGGGATTGACTCCTTAATTTCTCTTTCTTCTGTCTTGTTGTTGGTGTAAAGAAATGCAACTGATTTCTGTGCATTGATTTTATATCCTGACACTTTACTGAATTCCTGTACAAGTTCTAGCAGATTTGGAGTGGAGACTTTTGGGGTTTCCACATACAGTATCATATCAGTATGAACTCATTTATATATAGAATCTTAAATAGTCAAAATCATAGAAGCAGAGAGTGGAACGGTTGTTGACACTGGCAAGGAGCAGGGGAAAATAAGTAGGTGGTGGGCAAAGGGCACATGGTTTCAGTTATGTAAGATTAGTAAGTTTTGGCTATCTACTATAACATAATGCTGATAGCTAACAATATTACATTGTATACTTAAAATTTTCTGAAAGGATAAGTCTTGTGTTAAATGTTCTTACCACATCAAAAAATAAATAAGAGGACAGGAGGAAACTTTTGGAGGTGATGGATATATTTATGGCCTTGATGGTGGCGACAGTTTCACAAGCATAAACTCATTCCAAACTCATCAAGTTGCATACAGTACATATGTACATTAAATTTATATATGTCATGTCAACTAATACCTCAACAATTTTTTTAAATAAACACAGTGTACCTGGGGCTAGAGACATCTAAAGGCTTAACTAGGAATGAGGGTTTCACTTCCAATCTCACATACATGCCTATTGATAGGAGATCTTAGTTCCTCATTGGCTCTTTGCAGACACTTCAATTCCTTGCCATGTGGATCTCTCTACAGGGCTATCAGAGTGTCCTTATGACATAATAGTTGACTTCCCCTAGAGTGAGTGATCCCAGAGAGAAAGAAATCAAGACAGAAATTATACATCCTTTATGATGA
>ML107784.1:0-28908 GCA_003697995.1 Taxidea taxus jeffersonii
GTACCACAGCAAGGATTTGCTCCTGGAAACCCTGAGCTCCATCAGTAACCCATCAGGGGCGAGAAGCTCAGTTTCTTCTCCAGCAGTGGTTTCAGCCCTGGGCACATCTGGGCACATCTGGGGAGACTTTTGGCGATCCCATCTTGGGGAGGGTGTTCCCAGGAGCTGAAGCCAGGGGTGCGGCCACACACCCTGCAAGGCAGAGGACGGCCCCCACCACAAACGACGATCCGGTTCAAAATGTCAGCTTTGCCGTGGCTGAGAAAGCGCAGCTCTGGGGGAGCTCCAGATATCCTTCTAATTTATTTTGTTTGGATGGGCTCGTGGCTTCAGGGACTGATTTAAGCTCTTTTCATATTTAAATGTGTTTTTTCCTGCCATTAATGCGATCTACTGGGCGTTTCGACAGGACAGGATCTGTTTGCACTCTTGTCTTTCTCTGCAGCTTCCCCAGGCCACCCTGAGATCACACACTGTTGTCCAGGGGTGTTCGTCTTCTGTGTGTGATGAAGGAGGCATTTCAAGTCCTGAGATCCCCTGCCCCCCCGCACTGCAGCCATAGGCTCTCTGCCCTTCTGTGTACTTCGTGCCCTGTCTCCGGACTTCAGAAGTGTTTGGCTATATTCTGCATTTCCCACAAGATCCACATTTAACCAGGGAAAGACACTTGCGTCACCAAGTGGCTGGGCTCTCACGCACATTTTGCTGCTTTGTGTGGAGAGGAAGCGACAAGGACCATGGGACTTCTGCTTACTGGTGTTCCGTGTGTCCTCGCCTGCCATCGACCTGGGGACCTCCATGCTTCTCCCACTTCCTTTTCCGCAAATGTCCACTGACTCCACTCCTACACTCACCTTTGTTTTGATTTCAGGAGTGAAGGTCACTGGGCAGATTCCCTCCCCCCTCCCCATTCCCTCCCTGCTTCCCCTCTTCCAGTCTGCCAAGGCCCCCCCTGTGACTGCATCCCTCCCAGGACACACCATGGGTCCTGCTCAACCGGCCCAGACCTAGGCCATCCCTCCTCTCAACCGAGGTCAGGCCCCCAATTGGAGCAAAGCACTGGGATGCTGAGACATGGACAGGGACCGCCAAGCTGACGCCCTAGAAAATGTGGAGACTCTGGAGGACCAGTCCTCCCTGTGGATGACCAAAGCTGTCTCCCTGCCTGAAGAGGACACAGAAGCTTCTCTTCATGGGTCAGTCTGCCTTCCTAGAACCCACCACCTCCCTCCTGCCACCAGTCCAGTAAATAGTGTCAGGTCCATGTGTCCCTCGACTGGGGCCATGAATCTCGCCGATGTGTCCCGCCAGGAGCCAGAGGGCCCTGAGTGGCCAGATCAGGGGAGGAAGGTGCAGTTTGCGAAGGGACTGTGTATTGACAGGGCACTTCTAGAAGCTTGGAGAAACTGTGGTCCACACAAGATGAGGCAGACCAGGACTGCTGTGGCGAGTAGAGGAAGGGCGTCAGAGCTGCCCGAAGGCCGCATCCTGGTGGCATTCACTGTAGTCACAGGTGTGTGCTGGTGAGGGGCCCAGCATCATGAGGGCACAGTAGTGGCTGTCCCCTGTGGGCCAGGGAAGGTACTGGGAGACACTGTTACACATCTGGGTTCCCACAGCCATGGCCATCACAGAGAACAGTAGAAGCTTGGTAGGCTCAGATATGTGGTGACTGGTCTCAGAGAATTTTCCAGAAATATCATCATCTAATTCTAAACCTGCTTCTCTTAAAGATTTTGTAGGGAAAGACAGTAGGACTCCCTGGCTTTCCCATTTGGGTTCTGGAAATCCTGCCTCCTGCCTTGCTCTCTGGCATGACCAGGAGGCAAGCCCCTCCCAGCCTTCCCTCCCTGAGCCCGCCACTCCCTGCAAAACCATGCAGAAAATCTCAGTGGCCCCTCTTAAACCAGCAGTTTATGGTTACTGGTCCCTGACAAACTACTGTCCTACTGTCCATCCCCCATAAACCATGGCCCCTGGAGACAGGTGGGTTATAGACCCCTTTCTCCATCTTGGTAAAAATACAGACAAGACTCCTTGCTGAGGTGGCTTCAACAATCGTATCCCCCAAAATTCATATTCACCCAGAATGACTGGGTCCTTATCTGGAAATAGGGTCTTCGCAGATGTGATGAAGGTGAGATCATCCTGAATTCAGGTTGGGCCCTATATCTAATGGACAACATCCTCTTCCTAGAGCCTTTGGAGGGAGCATGGCCCGGCCAACTGGCCTGGACTGTACGAGAGAATAAATTTCTCTTTGCGTTCACTCCGGGACACGGATCGCCTTTCACACACACACAGTGAGCCGGCACACAACAGTGCCAGCAAGACCCCTACTGTGCTGGGATCCTCATCCCTGGTGTGGCTGATGGCCCAGCTCTACCCCTTGCGTTTGGAGCTGTTCACAAAAGCAAGCCGTTTCCTTTAGGACTGAAGTGGGAAACAGCCTCCTCTATGACTGTGATGGTTTCCGGACTCGGCCTGAGGGGACTCACTAAGGGTCTGCAGCTTTAGCTCTGGGTTCCTGGCCATGGACACCCAGCTTGAATCCAGCAGGTGCCCTCGGCAGAGCTGCCCAAGAAGGGACAGTCCTGGAGGCTGTCTCCCTGCCAGCTCGAGGGGGGGACAGAATGACTTCCAGGCCAGCACGGCCCTGGAGAACCTTCCAGATTACTCAGCAGCAGTGGCAGCTTCCTGGGTCACTCCACCCAACTTCCTCATCCCTCCCATGGCCGGACTGCTCCCACCCTCTTTCCTGCCCTGGCAGCCCGTGGTGAGGTTTGCTGTGAAACCGTTTCTTTCCAGTCTGTGTGGCTACTAAAAGCACTATGAAAACCAGAAGGCTCCTAGGGATGTTAGCTGTCCTTCTGGCCTGGGGACATTTCATGGCAATCTGGGACCCCAGTGAGGACATGGGCATGTGCGTGTGGCCAGCCTGCCCATGGGACACTCTTTCTCTGGAGCCTCTGTGCACCAGACGAAGAGCCCTGCATCCCTCTCCTGCACGCATGCTGCCCTCCAGCCTCCGCACCAGCCTGGCTCCTGGTTTTCCCTTCCTCTCCAATCCTCAGATCTGTCCCGGAGCAGAAATCCTGGGGGCCACTTCTCTTGGGTCCTCTTCCTGTCATAAAAGACATTCCTGCTTTTAATACAAATGTTTCTTTTTTTTCCCCAGCTGACTGCCTTGTTCAAAGAACACAATAAAAAAGTAACTCCCTTTAAAAAAAAAAAATCAAGATTAAGAATCAGTCTTAAATTCCCACCAGGGGGAAGGTCCTGAGCTCTTTTTGGAACATGATCAACTCTCATCTCTCCTCCTGGGTTGGATAAATATCTCCTCTAAGAGGCATTGCAGCTTAGAAAGCTGCATGCACTCTGGCTTCCCATATCTGCCATGACCTTGTCCTTGGAACCCCATGGGGCCCTGAGGACAGTGTCCCCTCCCAGGCTTTGCTGCGGTCTGCAGGCATGGGACTGGCCACTTGTGGGTCCCATGTGGATGGGGTGCTGACCTCAACCTGGGCTCTGAAGAGGTTTTCTTCTTCTTCTTCTTTTTTTATTTAAGATTTTATTCATCCATTTGACAGACAGAGATCACAAGTAGGCAGAGAGGCAGGCAGAGAGAGGGGAAGAGGCAGGCTCCCTGCTGAGCAGAGAGCCCAAGGCGGGGCTTGATTGCAGGACCCTGGGATCAGGACCTGGGCCAAAGGCAGAGGCCTTAACCCACTGAGCCACCCAGGTGTCCCATGAAGATGTCTTCTTTACTAGACTTATGAGCTGCATCCTCGGAGGGTCTATGAGAGGGGTCTGATACAAGGGTCCCAGGCTGCAGGCTCCACCATCGGACTTCTAGGCAGGGACCCAAGGCCAAGTTTCAGAATGTGCCCCTCCCCCTTTCCTGCCTCCTCTTGGCCACAGCACATACCTGCCTGGGATAGCAGGGGAGACTTTCCCCTCTGGCATCCCAGGCTTCCTGGCCTCCCAACCCCTGAGACCCCTATGTAAATAGGTGTTCTCACCAACTCCTGATCAGTACCACTGAGGTCATCTTTGAACTGCAGGGGTCCCAGAAAGCAAAATGACCCTCTGGAAACCTGCTGCCCCTGAAGGCTGGAACCTGGAGACTGAATGGGTTCCCGGCAGATTAGCTCCCCACCTTGGACCTGTTCATTAATCTCACTGATCTTCAGTTTCTTCATCTAGGACAAGGAACGAAACCAAGGGTTAACTTGGTGGAGGACATTCCCCTGCTTCCCATTAAAACCTGGATGAACCATTTGCGATGACATGGATGGAAATAGAGGGTATTATGCTTAGCGAAATAAGTCAATCGGAGAAAGACAACTATCATATGATTTCCTTGATATGAGGAAGTGTGGATGCAATGGGGATGGGGGTTAAGGGGATAGGAAAAGAATAAATGAAACAAGATGGGATCAGGAGGGAGACAAACCAAAAGAGACTCTTAATGTCATAAAACAAACTGAGGGGGGTGGGGAGGAGGGGTGTTGGGAGAGTGTGGTGGGGTTACATTATATGTTTATATAAAAATAAAAAAAAATAAAATAAAAAACCGGGATGAAAATTCTCAAAAACACAGAAACCAGCTGGCCACACTAGAAACTTTGTATATGGTGTGAGGTAAGAGTAGAGCTCATTTTTAAAATATGTAGGTATCCGATTTTTCCAGCTTCATTGTTAAAAAACTGTTCTTTCTTCCAGTGTATTATCTGGGTATCTCTGTTGAAAATGGCAACTGTATCTGCTTGAGCCTTTTTCTGGATTCTCTTGTCTGTTCTATATGTCTTCATGGTTACCTTATGCCAATGTTGCAGTTTTTGTTTCTGTAGTTTTAGAGAAATCATGTGGTATAAGTCCTCCAACTGTGTTCTTTTTGCCTTTTTTCAAAATTATTTTGGTGATTGTAGGGGCTTGTACTTTTTATATAAACATAAAATCAGCTTTGTGATTTTGACTTCAAAAAGAGCTATTAGAATTTTTATTGAGATTGCATTAAATTATAGATTAGTTTGAGGAGAATTGATTATGTCAATAGTATCGAAGCCTCCGGTTCATGAACATAGTATAACATCCCATTCAGCTAGATCTCCTTTGATTTATGAATATGTTGTGCTTTTCAGCACAACAGTCTTGCACATTTTTGTTAAATTTGTTCACAGTATTTCATATTTTTATGCTATTGTAAATGGTATTACTTTTTTAAAATTTCAATTTCCATTTTTAAAAAGATTTTATTTATTCATTTGAGAGAGAGAGAGTACGAGAAGCAGGGAGAGGCAGAGGGAGAGCAGAGTTTCCATTGAGCAGGGAGTCTGACGCAGGACTCAATCCCAGGACCATGAAATCATGACCTGAGCTGAAGGCAGATGCTAAACCATCTGATCCCCCCCAGGAACCCTCCATTTGGTTCTTATTAACATATAGAAATGCAATTGATTTTTGAATATTGATCTGGTAATCTGAAACCTTTCCCAACTTATTTACTACTTCTGGTAGCTTTTTATAGGTCTTGTGGGATGGATGTACCATACAGATGATCTTGTCACCCATATAGACATCTTTTCTTTTTCTTTTTCTGTTGGAGTGAGTTTCACTTCTTCTCATTGCCCTATTGTCCTTGAAGAGCCTCCCACACAATGCAAAGCAGAAGAGTGAGAACAGATCTCCTTGTCTTGTTCCTGATCACAGAGAGAAAGCATTCCATTTTCCTATAATAAATTACGTTAGCCATAGGTTTTTAGTACATCTATACTTGTTGAGTTAAAATTTTCTCTGCTACTCCTAGTTTTCTGAGAGCGTCATAAACCAATGCTGAATTTTGTCAAACGCTCTCTGGGCATCTGTTGAGATGTGACTTAATGTGTTCTTCCTGTCACCGACCCTGGAGATCTCTCTTCTCTTCATCTTAACAACCCTCTTCCCTTCCCAGATTTGGTCAGAGTGGTCTGTGTGATGTGGGTCAATGGTCTGACCTATTGAAGCTGGACCTGGAAGAGGGCCCAAATTTTCCAGTGGATGGGCCCCTGCTAGGGAAGGCTCTCAGGATTCACCTGTCCCAGTCATGGCCCAGGCTGCAGAGGCAAGTGAGGCCTCCCTGGGAGATAAGCCCTGGGCAGGAGGGCAACGGGTGGTTACCCTGGCTCAAATTCAAAACTGAGAGCTTATGTCCCATTGAGGACAGAGCAACTTGAAGCAGAGTCCTCTGGAGTAAAACAGATTTCCCTAGAACTTGCATGAGATCCCAGGAGCTGTTTTCCTACTTTACAAACAAAACTAGGGCACTGACTCACCCAGAGTGGGAAAATGTCCAGGCCCAACTCCCCAGAGGAAGCCTGCTTTAGTAATTAAGCTAGGACCCACCGAAGCACCAAACATTCCCCAGCCAGAAAGGGGAAGTGTAGGTAGGAAGGTACTCCCTGGGAGTCTTATGAATGAGCTGGTGAGACTCATGATGACTTGGGGTTTCTGGCCTTTCTTCTTCCATCCCTCAGCCAGTACTTTATCATACATTCTTATTGACAAAGAATCCATGCAAAGCAAAGAGAACATCACTAAGAATACTGGATAATGAAAATAGCTCTTCTCTCAATATTTAAGCAAAAAGAGCTAGGATATGTCATTAGCTGGGAAAAAGCTTTAAACTGCTAACAGAGTATGGGTGAGACCTGCTGATTCTTTCAAATGTAATTGGAGTGTTTCCCAAGGTGACCAAGTTGTTCAGGATACATTCATGGTGAATGACATTCTTGATGGTGATGGCTCACCTCTCCTTCCTGGCAAACAGGTGGGCACTGTTGACTTTGGGAGTGACCCTGTGACTTGCTTTGGCCAACGGGCTATGAGTGGGCATGACCCATGCTACAATAGACAAACTCAGCCCAGCCCTCCTGTTCCTGGGGCCTCTGCCAAGAGGATGGGATGTCCTGGAAAGGGACTCCTTCAGCCAGGGTCCTGGACTGTGGAGACACACAGACTGTGGAGACTGTGGTGACCCAGCCCACGTGCAACAGGAGTAAGGAATGAGAGCATTCTGAGCCGTGGGCATCAGTACTGGTTTGTTATGTGGCCTCACACAGCCACATAAGTGAGACAATATCAGTTGTATCATGAAGCTGATATAATATCGGAATCACCTATGGATAAATGTTTGATATGATATTTTTCAGATGGGGTGTTTGTTCCTAGAAAAGATAGTTAAAACATATTTATTCTGACTTCAGTTAATCTTCATCTTATCTGTTTCAGAAAATAATTAAAATATTCTGTCTTATATTAACAAAAAGATAAAAGACTATACCAGGCCATCAGACCAATTGATTTTGGCAACATTGACCTTTCCTTTATTAAATGTATGAAAAAAATTGGAGCATAATTTGTAATAAAATATTGTTTGTTATGCTTAATATTATATGATCAACATTTATAACATAGTCACCTAATTTTGATTATTAGTCATTAAGAGTAACTGCAATCATATTTTCAAATTGTATTAAGTTCTTTAATTCCAGTGTCATTAACATACCGTGTTCGATTAGTTTCAGATATGCAATATAATGATTCAATAATTCTACACACTACTCAATGCTCATCATGGTAAGTGTACTCGTTATGCAATGATTTTTTTTTTAAAGATTTTATTCACTTACCCAACAGAGATCACAAGTAGACAGAGAGGCAGGCAGAGAGAGAGGGGGGAAGCAGGCTCCCTGCGGAGCAGAGAGACCAATTCGGGGCTTGATCCCAGGACCCTGAGACCATGACCTGAGCTGAAAGCAGAGGCTTAACCCACTGAGCCACCCAGGTGCCCCTCTTTGACTTTTTTTAACGAAGGATGACAGGCAGATTTTCTACTATAAGTTCATCCTGCGTTTCTGGGCTACCCCTTTCCTGCAGAGGGTGTGATATTCATTTAATATACTAAGAGGTTTATTTGTAAGTATTTGATTCCGTAGTCTTGGGCGTTCCTTTCCAAGTGACATAGTCGCCTTTTCTTGCACTGCCCTTGTCAGTTAAAGTTATATGGGCTTGGAAAATGCACGATGTTTCCAAATTTTAATGCTATTGATTTATTTAGAATTTCACTGTTTCTGAAATAGATCTTTTAGCGGGTGTATTTCTTTAAAATCATCCACTTTGTGAAGATTTATTATTTTTTAGCATACCATTTCCCACCATTTTAATATAATTTGATGTTTCCTTCATTCCTAATTTTTCTTACCTTTTTTTTTCTCTTTTTAAAAATAGGGCTAGCCAGCAATTCTGTCAATTTTGTTGATTTTATTTAAAAGAACCAGCTTTTGAATTTTATCTGTCCATTCAATTTTTTTCCTGTTTGGGATGTTTAAATTGTTTTATTTTTCTTGTCTTGTTTTTTATATGTGTGGTTTTCTTTTTATTTCAATGTTCAGTTTCTCTGTATTAGGTCCACCTTATTTCGCACACCAAGTATTTAGGTCTATGAATTTTCCTGTGTATACAGCTTTGACCCCAGTGGTGAGTAGTGAGTTTCAGGATTCAGGGTCAAAGTTGATGGGTTCATCTGTATAATATGTCTAAATTACTGTGTGTACTGCTCCCACTTTATTATTCTTTATCATTCTTTAACTAGCCTGCCACAGAAACTTCTGGCCTCACTGGAGGGAATTTGTTGTCTCCTCAGCTGAACGCCCGGAGTGGCTTGTACAAAACTGTAATCATTCATGTCCTGTCTGTCCACCCCACTAAATTTGGAAACTCTAGGGAGAGGTTTGGATCATCAGTGCCTGGGTTGTCATAGATACAGTACCTGAAAGAGAAATAAGGATGGCCTTTGTCCCGGGCTCACCGGACAATATGCTAAGGTTTTCACATGTATTGCGTCTTCCAGTCTTCAGAAAAAAAGCCCAGAGGTAGCACCCTCACAACGGGGGCAGTCTGGGTCCCGAGCACATGTGTTGCCCACAGTGTTATGACTGGTGAGCTGACATTCTGAGCCAACTGGAGAGGTCCTGTTTCATTGCTGCCTATCCTGATGTTCACTGAATTTGCAGATGGGGGGACAGGTCAAATTACATGCTTGGCACTGGGCACCCCCTGAGAACACACTGTGTCAGCATCCGAGCAGTGACCTGACATCCCACAGGAAGTGGGAAGGTCACGGTTTGTCCACCAGCTCTCAAGGGCTTGGAGGAAGGGGACACAATGAGAGGTCTTTCTTCTCCTCTGTCCTGGCTTCATGTAAGAGGACTGGGAGAAGCTCTGCTTGGTGCTACTTGGCAACCTATAGGCTTTTCTTCTGTGTCTCCATTGTGTTTCCTTTTCTCGTCTTTATAAAGTAAATCTGCACTTTTCCCAAGACAGGCTTTGTGTCAGGCTTTCCTTCCAGGCCCTAGCCATTCCCCGGCAGCCTCCTGACCCCACTTTCTGCTCAGCAACTCAGCCACAACCAGGGATGGGATTTTCAATCTTCTGACATTCTGGCCATGATATCTGAGCTAGAAAATGGAAAAAAAAATTCCTTTGACCCTTCTCCTTTCCCCACTTAACCATGAAAACATGGAGACCTCCCCTATCTCCCAGCATGGCTTTGGCGGGAAAGGCAGACCACTGTGGGAAAGTGCATTGGACATCTGTATTATGACTCTAAAATCCTGATGGGACCAGGGACCTTGGGTGCCCTAAATCCCAAATGTATCTGGCACACTCCTTCCTGGTGACCACACTCTTAAATAGCAGACCTGACCCATCACACCCCCCCCCACCACCTTAAAGCCCATCTGTGGCTCCAGTGTAGGGCCAAGGCCAGCCTGGCCAGGCAGGCTTCCCAAGATCAGCTCCTGCCCACTCCCCAACCTCGCACCCCATCACCACCTTTACCTCCATGCTCCACGCAGGGCCAAACTCCATCCCCTAGACTCCTGGGTGGGGCCATGCTGAGCCCCCCACCTAGCTTTCTGCAGGCTCAGCATACACACCTCTGTGCCCTGAGCCTTCCCCATCACTGTCCTTGGTGGAGGGCAGGCTCACCTCTCCTGCTGGATGGGGTTCATCCACTCTCTCTTAAAACCACAGTGGTCCTACATGGTCGTGAATGCTGGTGTCTGTTGAGCGTGTGAACAATGTGATCTCACTATACAGAAGCTTCTGGGGGTATCTGCGGACAGACACCCCCCCAACCCTGGATCCTGAGTGCACCTGTCCAGCTGGCAGGGAGAGCCCAAGGCAGGACTTAGCAGGCTCATTTAACAATCATACTAGGGCTGGCTTGCAACATTTCAGACTAGAACCCTTCTCAGCCCACCCTGTCTGAGAATCTAAGTCTTCCACATTGCTGCCCCATAACACCTCCAGCCAGGACACACAGATTTCCAATCGTGTTCATCCAAAGACATAGCCCTGTGTGCTGAATGGTGGCCCCAGAGAGAGGTGTCCAAGTCTTCAGCCCTGATGTGTGTGAATGTGACCATGTTTGGAAAAGGGTTCTTTGTAGGGATAAGCGAAGAATCTTGATCGTCCTGCACTAGCTGGTTGGACCCACAGTCCAGGGGCAAGAGTCTTCATAAGAGGAGAAGCCACAGAGGACAGACCAGGGAGGAAGGCTGTGAGGAGGAGCCGAGGCTGAGCCGTGGGCCCATGAGGCTTGCTCCCAGGCCCAGACGCTGGAGAGAGACAGGGCAGTGGTCTTTCCTGGAGCCTCTGGCAGGTGGAGGGTTTACAGCCCTGCCGATGCCTCAATTTTGAACTTCTGGCCTCCAGAAGTGTGAGAAAATAAATTTCTGTTGTTGTAAGCAACTCAGTTTGTGGGTGATTTGTTAAACAGCCCCAGGAAAGTGACACACAGGCCCTCATGGTCTTGTCCTTCCCCCAACTCCAGCTTCCTCCTCCAGGCAGAGCCGGGGTTCCACGGGAATGCTCCTCCCAGAGATCCACACAGGGGCCTCCCCTTCAGTAGGAGGGGAGAGCTTTCTCTTCTCAGACAGCACCTTCTCCCTAAACCCCACCCAGCTGACACTTCTTGCTCAGTGGCTGTCCTCCTCCCTCCGCCAGGATGTGAATTCCACTGGGGTAGGGATCTTGGTCTATTGTAATTTCTGGAACAAAGCCCAGTTCATGGGTAGATGCACGGTAAATATTGATGAATGGATGGATGGATGGATGAATCGATGGATGGGTGGATGGATGGATAGATGGATGAATGGACGAACGGATGAGTGAATGAATGAGAAGTTCAAGGGCACAGAAAGCAGGCTCATGTGTGAGAGGGCCAGAGAGAGAGAGAGAGAGAGGAGGGGCAGCAGAGTGGTAGGGCCGGGGGTGCGGGTGGGCTGGGGGTGCTCGTGGGCTGGGGGAGGGAGGCCTCCCACCATGCTCTCCCTGGTGGCACCAAGTTTTGGGCCCTTCCGCCCCACAGGAGGAGAGGGAATCAGCCCTGGGGCTCCTGGCACCACAGAACAGACGCCCTTCATGTGCGGAGGAGAGCCGCCTGTTACTGAATATCCCCTTGTTTTTGCATGGACTGGCTTCAGATACTAAGTGCAAGAGCAGATGGGGAGGCATGTGATATTTTCTCAGTAAATACAGCGCCGGGCTGGGATTGGTGTCCATGCCAGCTGACCTGCCTGTGGAAGGGCCCCAAGGGCTCTTTACTGCTAAAATAATGTGTTGTAAATCGTTGGTGCTCGCAGCAGCCGAGGGCCTGGCTCTCTGTGGCTACTCTCTCCATCCCATTAATTATTGCGGGAGGAAGCTGCTCCTCACTCCCACCAAGGTGACTTCACTCACACAGTTATTCACAGCATTCTGGGAGGAGTTCTCCTTATCCAAGGCATGTTCCACCTGAAGCCAAGAAATTCTTTTGCGAGAGTACTAGGGACAAAGGCACAACTCGGGCAGGGAGGTGGCTTCGAACCCCAGAAGCAGACAGAGGGCCTGGAGCCACGCCCATCCCTCAGAGCCCAGGCCTGTGCTGCGTCCTCCCCTCGGGGCCCAGGGGGCCGCAATGACCCCAATTAAGGGGAGGAGGTCAAGACCAGCTCACACGGAAGGTGGCCAGCAAGACTGGCTCCCTGTGAGCCCCCCTTGTTTCCACCCTCCGGGCTCTTCTGGGGCTCCCCCACACACGGGAGACCCCTTTGTGAGGATCATAAGGTCACTGGTGCCCACTGGGCCTTGAGTTCTGGACAGGCAGGCCTTCTCACCAGCCCTCTGCGACTGTGGCTGTCAGGACACCTGGCCTGGCCCTTTGATTATGGGTTCCAAGCCCACCAGGGGCTTTGCACCCTTGGTTCTGGGCGGTGTGTTTCGAGAGCAACAGCCAGAGCTGGGATAGGACTAGAAAGTTCACCTGAACTGAAATGATGCCCTGATTGCTCTATTTAGAGCACGACTGGGATCGTCGTCAAACGTCTTGTCTGTCTTCACCTAAAACTGGAGGTGTCGGCCTTTTGCCTGTTGATGTGAGCCCACGGGGGTCCTCTGTGCAATTCTGTGCATGTGGCCTGTGGCCTCTGCTGGCCAGAGGTCACCCGCTGACGACCCCAGGCCTCCTTATCCTCCCCACGCCTGGGACTCCGCCCTTCCGTCCGTGCATGTTCTCACCAGCGGTACTTCCCTCCTCCTCAGCATCCTGAGTAGGTGGCCTGGGTCACAGGCACGTTGCCTCGCTCCGGGATGGGTGCCCCGAGCCTGTGATGCCCTGTGAAGACATCTGATCACCTGTCTCTCTGTTTCCTCGGTGTCCCCCACACCAGGGCAGCCGAAATGCCTGTGGAAGTCGGTTCTAGTCTTTCCAACCCGAGACGATGTTAGACTCGTTGAGTCTGAGACAAGCCCATCAGTCTCTCCCTTCACACACATATACTCAGGGTCCAGGGAGTGTTTTTGTAAACCCACTGACCTACATTCTCCTATCGTGCAGACATCCAACTTGAAAATGGCTTTAGCAGCAGCGCTGCCAACGAAAACACAGCTTCTCACGGTTCCTGCACTCCCCCTGTGCGGCCTTCCCCAGCGCCTCTGCCTGCCCTGTAACACCTCCTCCGTGAGGCCCTCCTGGCTTCCTGGGGGCAGGTGCTCCTTCAGCCTCCCTCTCCTCCCACTGCAGCACCTTCAAGTCCTGCTCTGACCCCAGCCCGAGGGCAGGTTCACCTCCATGCCCACCTGCTGGGTTTAATCTCCTGTGTCGGAGAGGCGCGGAGTGCGATTGCCTAGTTGGTAGGGGAAAATATTTGCAGGATGCCGTGGCAAGGCGACATGCCTCTCTTCCCCTGGGTGGCGAGTTCTAGAACAATCTCAGCCTTTGAGGCAAGGTGCAGACCCCAACATCCAATGCCAACAGATGAGAGCACTCGTGAGCATTAGGGGTCGTGGGATATGGTAGAGAGAGCTGGTGCCGTGGCACAGTGACGGCTCAGTGAGGTGGCCTTGGGCCCTGGGGATGAAGGACAGACTCCCGCCAGGCTATGGCGCCTTGTGTCTTGCAGAGACAGGAGACAGCCCTTCGGGCCAGTTATAGGCTGTTACTACTGTATGTAGAACAACGCCTCAGGGTGAGCACGGCCCTGAGGGAACTCTTGTCACACAGACAAGGGGGCAGCTGGAGCTTTGTCACTCACCAGCCCTCCTCCCGTGAGCCTGCACATTCAGGAGAAGCTAAGGATCCATCCACCCTGAGCCCCTCCAATGAAAGACAGTAGTAGCAGGTGTCCTCCATCAGGCCCGGTCCACAGAGGGCTCCCCCGCCCATCCTGCGGTGGCCCGGCCGGATCTCGGGGAGTGCGGTCTGGACACCCACAGGACAGGCCCCAGGGTCTGGTGGTCTTTGTCTTGCCGAAGTCTGGCACCAGCCCGAGCCACCATCCGCGCTGCGGCTGAGGCCTGATCCTGTGACCTCCCTATTCTTTCTCAAAATACCCCTGACAGCTCCCTGGAGGGAAACGCGGTGGCACAAAATGAAAATTTATGAGACAAGGCCTTTCAGGAAAGAACTGGGGCCACGGTGGATTTGTTCAGCCATGAACTCATGGAGCTCGGGTCTGACCGGCCACCGCTGCTGTGCTGGGGCCCAAAGAGGGGGAGACAGGGCACTCAAGCCCGCCCAGCCGCAGGTCCCCAGGGCCAGCTAGGGACCCTCCCGGGTTGCTTCCTGATGCCTCCCCGTGTTCCTGCCCCTCCGACCCCACCTCCCCAGACCTCTCCGTCCCCAAACACTGCCTCGACACGTGTGTGTCCCGCATGTGGCATTTTCAGATTCGAGCGAAGACTGCTTGTAGAATTAACAGTTTGTAACCATGTGCGCCACGTTTCTTTGAGGAAGCTAAAAATGTTTGTTAAGTTACATCCAATAATGCAAAAAATCGGTAAAGGATTCTGTAGGATTTGTCCAAGCTGCCAGAACACGGATGGGACACTGAGCCCTGATAGGAGGGCCACCCTTCTCTTTTCCTTGACCTCTGGGAGTTTTCCATGGGCCTCGTGGCCTCTTGCCTCTGCCTCCAGTGCCACATGAGAGGAGGGAGAGGCTCATGGCCCTCTCTGGCTCAGGATCCCTACACCGTCCTCCCCAAAACCTTTGTGTTCACCAATTCCTCAGCACCCCTGGGATGTCAGCAACCAGAGTCGATCAGATGCCCCCAGAATGCACACAGGTACCTAGGGAGATTGGCCTCACCTTGCCTGGACCCTGGGGTGGGGTGGGTGAGGGCAAGGGGCTGAGGTGGGATGGAGATGGGGTCTGGAGCCCTAGGACTATGGAATCCTGGAAGCACTTTGGTCCTTGGAGCAATGGTGTAGGTGGGCAGAGACCCCGTCAGAGACATGGAGCTGAGTCAGCCTGAGGCAGGAGGTGGGGAAGGGATGCGGTGGGGAGAGCAGTCCAGGACCCCTGGGTGAGGGGGCAGGGGAAGCTTAACCCCTGTCAGGAGTCCTGTGGTCCAATATCACATCAGGGGAACCTCGACCATCCTGTTTGCAAGGCTTTGCTCTGCCCTTTCACAAAGAAACCCACACCTACTTTCCTTCAAAAAAGCATTGGCGGGGTGCCTGGGTGGCTCAGTAGGTTAAAGCCTCTGCCTTTGGCTCAGGTCATGATCTCAGGGTCCTGGGATCGAGCCCCACATCAGGCTCTCTGCTCAGCGGGGAGCCTGCTTCTCTCTGCCTGCCTCTCTGCCTACTTGTGATATCTGTCTGTCAAATAAATAAATAAAATAAATTTTAAAAAATCTTAAAAAAAAAAAAAAAGCATTGGCTTTTTCCTGAACTAGGTGCATCATAAACGTCTTGTTGGCTTTCCTAACCCAGTGGGGGGTGTGTGTGTGTCTGTGTGGTGTGTGTGGTCTGTGGTGTGGACATGATGTGTGTGTCTGTGTGGTGTATGTGATGCGTGTCCATAGTGTGTGTCTGTGTGAGTGTGATGTGTGTGCTTCTGTGTGGTGTGTGTGTCCATGTGGTATCTGTGTGTGTGTGAGTGTGTGTGAGGCTTCGGTAGAGAAGGAATTTCAGGTCACCTGGCACACGCAGAGTTCACAGGAGCCTGGGTCCCGGTGCTGGGGTTCCTGGGTGGAGCCAGAGGGCGTGAAGGCGGAGGGCTGGGGGATGGTACCCGGCAAAGGACATAAAGAATAAAGAAAGGCTGAAGGTCAATGTCAAAGGGGAACAGACTCCTCTGAACCCTCCCTGTGTGCGTGCATGACCCGGAGGACATGGTCTCCACCCTGGACTCCAAGGAGGGTGTCCCAGCTGCCTGAGATCCCAGGTGTAACCCGTCACCAGGAGGGAGACCAGAGCTGGAAGACAACGCCTGTGTGCCAGGCCATGTCCCCGGCCTCTCCTGCTTCGTGGCAGGTGCCCCCAGGTTCTGGGGAGGGCTCTCAGGGCTCTCAGAGTGCTGGCTTGGCCACCCTCAAGCTGCCACGGTGCCTTTAGAGGTGGCTCGGACTCACCTGCTGGCTCTTCATTTGTGCCTGGGCCTTGGACAAGTACAACCTTCACTGTCGTCATTTCCTCACCTGCAGCAGGCGGAAAACAGCACCTTCCTCACTGGTCACCGGGAGCATCAAAGGACATGACAGCAGAAGGCTCGGAAAGGGATGCCCAGTACATGGTCCCTCAACATTAACTACCAGCTTATGTCGCTATTGCTATTATGTATGTCATCAAGGAATGGTCACTGGTTCACCTTGGCCACAATCAACTTGCAACTGACCTCCCCCCGCACACTGACCTCCCCCCACACACCGACCTCCCACCCGCACACCGATCTCCACCCTTACACTCACCTCCCCCCCATCGCACAGTGACTTCCATCTGCACACTGATGATTCCTAAATCTCAAGGCCAATCGCTGCCTGCCTCTGTCACCCCAAACCCTGGGCCCACAGGCACCTCTAGTGCCATGTCCTGAGGTGGGATCCATTCTCTCCCTGTAGACCTTACCCGCATCAGTGCACAGGAGGAGCAGGAAAGGAAAGGGAAAAGGGCACAAGACCTTGGGGGAAGTGGGGGTACTACAGACGTGGTACTCCAGGGAAGGGCACACAGCAAAAGTCCCTCCCCAGAGGGGCCAGGGCCAAAGGGTGATGAGAGTCCATGTGGTCTGGTGCTGGGGAATGTGACCTGAGGGTAGAGACACCTGGGAAGGGGTGGGCAGACAGGTGGGTCCGGTGGGTGGGACAGGGGGACCCAGGCAAGGCTTCCCGATCCTGCACGCCCACAGTTCAGCAGGCTGAGGTTCAGAATGGCCCTTGCTCCAAGGGCACTGTGCCACATTGGGCATCCCAGTCCCTGGCGTGCTGGCTGCCTCTTCCCCACTAAGCCAGTTACCCTGCTCTTGGTGCTCTTAGCCACCCTGTGATGCTGGGTGCAGCTGGCCTAGTCAGGTGGGGGGCAGGCCCTGCCTTGCCTCAGTCCATAGGCCTGTTGTAGGTCACTACCTGTGCTTGTCACTCCTCCTCCCTGTGGGTCATCTGCCTGAGGAGGCCCAGGGCTGTCCAGTACTCCTGGCCCGCCAGCAGAACTGGGCAACAGCTGCCGGTGCTGGACTCTCCTCTGCCACCTGGTGGCTGCCATCTGTAACTGCGGCAGGCCTGACACTGCCGAAGACGCTCACCCAGGGATTCATGTCCTGGTCCCCCCCAGGGCTGACCCCGGAGGCTCTCTGTCACCCCAGCCTGCGAAGCTTTGCCAGCCTCTCACTAGTTGCCAACAGAGGCAACTCCTCTGTGCCTCTCTGGATTTGGACAGGGGAAAGGCGGGCTCTTTAGCCCTTGAGGTTCAAGCTGTCCTGTCTACCCGAAAAGACGCCTCCTTGCTCTGCCTACCATCTTGCTCAGCCCCTGGGGTGCCCTGTCCTACGCAATGCCCTGTGTGTCTCGGGACTTCCTGCTGAACAAATCGGAGGCAGGGGTGTCCTGAGTGCCCCCAGCCCGTGTACACCCTAAGCCCCATATCACCCGGACCACCCCCTCGCCAGGCCTGGATGGTGCTTGTGCCCCTGAGACCCTCAATCCATGCAGGAAGACCCTGAAGAAGCCAGCAACTTTCACTCCATCTTTACTCAAAAGTCTCAGTCCCAAGATGCCATCATACTGGTTCTGCAAGGGCCATCACTGTCCCCAAGAGCAGATTTCCTAACATATTCTTCCCCTCAAGTGCCATGGCCCCCAGGGGTCTCCATGACTGCTCATGTGTTGCAGAGATGGGTGGGCTGCGCGCTGTGCCCCCAGAAGGCCTCACAGCCCTGCTCAGCCCCCGCATACTGAGGACTGTTGTTAGCATATAAAGGCTGACAGGTCCTACACATCTATTTGACTTTGTTTAATAATCCATGTGATTCATGCATGGATTCAATCAATGTGTTTAGCCTATATGATCATGGGATGATTTTCATATAATATGAGCTTCCTATTCAACCAGAGATTCATGGGACTACAGTGCCCAACTCATCCCAGGATTCACCCAAACTTGCCCAGGACTTGGCCTGGCTTTAGCAGTGAAAGCTCCGTGTCCTGGGAAACTCCAGTCCCATGCAAGCCAGGACGGCGTGTCACCCCACACAGAACCCACTTTGGGAAAACTGCTCTGATAAATTACTTGCACTTAATTCTCCCTTTCCTCTCTCAAAAAAAAAACAAAACAGGGAAAAAATCAGGATGAGAGCTGCTGGACTATCGAGCCAAGCTAAAAGCCTTCAAATTCAGGAGGAGGGATTGGAATGAGAGTAGGGATGGAATGGGGTGGTCACTTCATTATCATCAGGAAGGGAGTGCCCCCCGGGGGAGATGTGGGCATCCATCAGAAGCCTTTGTGACCCTGTCCAGACACTGAAAGATTCCTGGATCCCAAAAGGGCCAAATAATTCATGAGGCTTATATTTCAACTGAGACTTCTTGTTATTTGTTAGAAAAATATCTTCTCTACTAGGAGGGGAAAGGAAGAGGGCCTTCCTCCTCCTCCTCCTCCTCCTCCCTGTCTCCAAGCAGCTTGGCAAGGAGCTACATTCCATCCCCATCCCCAGGTCCCCAGGGACCATGTGTGTGACTCACGAGGCAGAGATCTGTCCCCAGGTGACATCACCAAGGCATCATCCTGGGCTCTTTGCAGCCTGTGCCATGGAGATCTCTGACCTGTGCTCTGTCCAGCAAGCAAGGCCTATGGGGGATTCATTTTTCCTTTTAGACACGTTGACCTATTTTTGTAAACATTCAATTTATTGTACTCATAGCATAACAATAAGATGGAAAAAAATCTGATTTAAAAACACCCACAATTCTCTCCACCCTAACAAATTATGCTCATTTTTCTCTCTTCCCTTCTGGCTATTGTACATGCTTGTATATAATTGTTCCAGAGTTATAACCGTGGTGCAAGTAGAAGTTTGTGCTTTGCTTTTTTTCAATAAACACGTCTTAAAAAGTTCTTTGTGTTATTATTTCGTCTTCATGATTATTTCCTAGAACGGCTGCATACCATTCCAGTAAGAGAGTGCCCAGTCATCAGCTACCCTTTCTGTAACTCAGATTTAGACTGACTCTGATTTTTTACTTATGACCAGTATTGTAATGGACATCTTTGTACATATAGCCTTTCCTCCATCTGGAGTATTTATTGGCATAAGTATCTAATGGTGAGATTTGCATCAACTACTGTGTGACATCTCAGACCCCTCTGAACATCCTCATCTCTGAGGATGAGAAGATGTTATTTGTTACTGTGACTGGCATGGGAGGGCACAATGCTGATTTTGTTTTTGTTCTTCTTTCTCTAAATACAGATGACTACGTAAACCATACATAAAATTAAGAATAATTGCAGGGTGATGTCAGTGGGAATGGCAGAGCACAGGCCTCTGAAAACCTTCTCAATGTAAGCAATGAGAATGCTGGGAACAATGGTCAGAATCAGCTTTTTCAGAACTCTGGAAATTAACCAAAGGCTTGCAGCAGTCCAGGGAGCTTTTATTCTAGAAAGAAAAGGGCTGCGTGTCAGTAAGAAGAGTGGACCCTGTGTCATTTTCACTTGCCCTACCCCATCCTCTTCTCCCCAGCTCCACAGTAGCCTTGGAAGTCAACAGCCTTGCCATCACCATGAAAACCATTAGCCTGGCAGCTAATGGCAGCAGTGACATTGACCTGGAGCTCCTCCCAGGCCCCATTCCCAGGGAATTGTCATTACTCAGCCTGCTCCTTCCAGCTCCCCGGAAAATGGCAAATGTGGATCTTCACAGTAGTCTCAGATGGTTGTGACAATTCGGGCAAATGACAAGATGGCCAAAATCTTAAACTTCTTCCAGGAAGAACTGGAGAAACAGATGTCCTGAGGGGGCCTTGAGATGCTCTGGTGTATTCCAGGGAATCTGGAAGACCATGTGTAGGTGGAAGGCTGTGTGCACACCCAGGCAAGACCCAGTGAGGCCTTAGGTCTCACTAGTGGCCCAACTGGAGCTCTGGGCAAGCAGGAAGCAGAGGCTTACGCCGAGTTGTGTGACCTGCTTGCCTGAGAGCTGAAGGATGGTCGCCAACACAGATGGAGCCCCTGGCAGAGGTTGGGAGAAGGGCTGGTTCCAGGGAGTCCAGAAAAACTGTCCTGCCGTAAGCTGCCCACTAACTGAGCACAGAGTTCAGTGGTCACACACAACTGAGAATATGGACTTGGTTCAGAAAAATCACCACATGAGCCCGTAGCAACAGCATCAAACCTCCCGGGGAGTGGAATGTGATTCCCAGGTGGACACATTATTTAGATGTTCAATTTTCAACAAAACAAAGTATGACACCAGCAAAGAAACATGCAAGTATGACCCCCAGAAAGGAATAAAAGCGGGCAATAAAAATTATCCCTGAGGAAGCCCAGATGTTGGACTAACTAGACAAAGAATGTCAGTCGGCTCTTTTAAGTAAGCCTAAATATCTAGAGGAAATCATGTCTAAAGATCAAACAGAGACTATGAGAACTCTGTCTTGTCAAATAAAGAAGATCAAGAAGGAGATAGAAATTATTTGAAAAGGAAAGCCACATAGAAATTCCACTGTGGGGGCGCTTGAGTGGCTCAGTGGGTTAAGCCTCTGCCTTCGGCTCGGGTCATGGTCCCAGGGTCCTGGGATCGAGCCCCGTGTCGGGCTCTCTGCTTGGCAGGGAGCCTGCTTCCCCCTCTCTCTCTGCCTGCCCCTCTGCCTACTTGTGATCTCTATCTGTCAAATAAAAAATTTAAAAAATCTTAAAAATAAAAAAAGAAATTCTACCATGGTGAAGTACAGCAACTGAAATAAACCTTCACCAGAGGGACTTGATGGAACATTTGGGCTTGAAGCAGAAGGGAGCAGCAAGCTAAGGGATGCATCAAGGACTTTTTCCAGGCTGAGGGATAGAAAGAACAAAGAATCCCCAGAGACTCAGAAATATGGGACAGGATGCATCAGTCACAACAGTATCTAGCAGGGAGAGTCCCTGAAGGGAGGAGGGAGCTCAAGGGGCAGGGGGAGGATATTTGAAAAATAATGGGCAAAACTGTTAAACTGACTGAAAACCTTTCATTGACACACCTAAAATCCTTAATTAGCCCCAAGTAGATTAAACTGGAAGAGAGCCACACCTTGACACACATCATCAAACAGTCAAAAGCCAAAAAAGATAAAGAGGAATCTTGAAAACAGAAAGAATCAACTCATGACAAACGCGGGTTCCTCGAAAGGGTGATGGCCAGCTTCTCATCAGACACCATGGAGACCAGCAAGCAGGGTTACGACATACTCAATGTGCTGGAAGGAGAAGACTGGCAACCAAGAATTCACTATTCAATGAAAATGGCCTTCAGAAATGAAGAGAAGTAGGACATTTCTAGATAGGAAAACTTCACAGAATTTGCCCCTTGCGGACTGCCCTCTAAGAAAAGACTAAAGGGAATCCTTCAGGCTAAAATGTCAGGACAGCACACAGAATTGGAATCTACATGGGACAATAAAGGACACCCATAAAGGTAACTACATTGGCAAATATGAGAGATAGTATGTGTGTATCTCATCTGTAATGCTTTTGTTTTTGATCTGACTTAAAAAATAACTGCTCACAATAATTATAAATCTGTGTCAATGAGATTATACTCTATAAATACATAATTTGTAGGACAATAATAGGACAAAGGAAGGAGAAAGTAATACTTCTACTTAAGAGAAGTTTGATATACTTTTAAAATTAAGTTTGTAGTAATCTGAACTAGATGGCTACCCATTAAGGTGTTAATTATAATTCTCAGGGTAATCACTACTGAGATATCTCAAAAACATATAGCAAAAGAGATGATAAAGGAATTAAAATGATACACTAGGAAGTATCTGTTTAGTACATGAAAGAAGGCAGAAATAGAGGAACAAAAAAGACACAAGATGTGTAGAGAGTACAGAGAGGATACAAAAAAAGGTGTAATCCAATGGGGAAGGAAGGAACAGTCATTTCAACAACTTGTTCTGAGACAATCAGCCCCATGCAAAGGAATAAAGGTGTACCCTTACCTCACACCATATAAAAAATTTAAAAATACATTAACCTATATGTAAAAGTCAAAACTATAAAACATAGAGGTGAATCTTCATGACTTTGGATTAGGCAATGGTTTCTTAGCTTTAACACCAAAAGCATGGGCAACCAAAGAAAACAGTAGATAAATTGGACTTCATTGATATTTGAAGGTTTTGCAACTTAAAGCTCACTATTAAGAAAGTAAAAAGGCAAACCAGAGAATGGGAGGAAATATTGGCAAAGGATTTATCTCATAAGGGACTAGTACCTACATTATATAAAGAATGTTTCCAACTCAACAATGAAAAGACAAATAACTCCATTTAGAAATGGGCAAAAGATCTGAAGAGATGTTTCTCCAAAGAAGATGTACAAATGGCCAATAAGCATGTGAAAAGATGCTCAACATTGTCAGTCATTCAGGAGTTATAGACAAGATCATAATGAGATGCCACACCTACCAGGATGGCTGTATAAAAAATGTGGACAATAACAAGGGTCAATGAGGAGAAATCTTTGTATGTTGTGGTGGAGATGTAAAATGGTGCTGATACTTTAGAAAACAGTTTGGAAGTCCCTCAAAATGTTAAAGAAATAGCTACTGTATGACCCAGACAAATCCACTTATAGGAGTATACCCAAGAGAAATGGAAACACACACACACACATGCACACACACACACACACACACACACACACACACACACATCTGAAAAAGTATGCTTGTAACAGCATTACTCCTAACTGCCAAACAGTGAAAACACTCCACTTTGAGGAATGTATAAATAAAATGTGGTCCAACCCCACAACAGAATCTTATTCAGCCATAAAAAGGCTGAAGGAATGACACCTGCTACACTGTGGATGAGCCTTGAAAATGTTATGTGAAGTGAAAAGGGGCCAATGCAGAAGGCCACATAATGTGGTGTCATTCATATGAAACTGCCAGAACAAGAGAGTCCATAGAGACAGGAATTAGATGAGTGGTTTCTAGGCATTGGGGGTGGGGAGGATGGTTGCATCTGCTGGTGGGTATGAGGCTTCTTTTTAGAGTGGCAGAAATGTTCTAGAAGTAGATAGTTGTGACAGTTGCACAACCCCATGGTTATACCAAGAACCATAGAATTGTACACATTGATGGGCCAAAACATTGTATACAGTACAGTCTCATTTTGGTAGAAAGTGCCCTTGTGTGTTACATATACTTAGAAGAAAAATCTGGTAGGATATATAATAAACTATTAACAGTGACAGTTTCTAAATGATAAGAATATAATGTTTCTATTTAGTTATTTTTCTTCACTAATTTTCTACAAAGGGCACACACTGCTTTCATTTTAAAAAGAGACTAATTCTAATTAAAAATGAATGTAATTGCAAAAAAAATTGCAAAGCTAATTCCCATGTAACCTAGAAGTAAGACATGGTCCACCAACAGACGACTTTCCTAGTTATATACTTTCCCCCTTCCACCCACCCCTTAGGGAGTCCACCACCTTCACTTTTGTACTGACCATTCCTTGCCTTCTTTATTCAAATACATCCCATGTTTATCCCTAAACATGCACTGTGTAACCTGGGTTTAAACAGTATATGAGGGTGACTGTACTGTGTGTGCCTATTGGGTTCTTGCCTCTTTTGCTCATCATGTGTTTGAATCCCCCTCTAGATTTGCCTGCAGCTGTACTTGGCTAAGTCCTTTATCTATTGAATGAATAGAGCACAATGTGGTCTCCAGTGTGGTTTTATGGTTGAATCAGTGCACTGATGCACAGTCTGGCAGTGGTGAGGAGTGCTGCAGGGAAGACGGGCATAGCCCACGGGCACAAGCTTCTCCACAACCACCAGCTCATAGAGATGCATGTCCCCTGCCTTACTGGAAAGTGCCACCATCTCCCAACTATTTGAAATAATTGATGCTCCCATAGCTGTGTACGATGCCCATGTAGTTGGCCCCCACCTTCGGCACCATTTGGTGTTGCCCCACTTTTACAGTGGGTGTGTGGTGGGGTCTTACTGTGGTTCTGTTTGCATTTCTCTGGCCACTGATAAAGCAGAACAATTCTCATTATTGGCCATTGGAATGTCTTCCTTTATCAAGTGCCTCTGAAGTCTCTCCTTTATTTCTGTCTTCTGGGTTCTCCAGCTTTTGTGATTATTACTTTGTAGATGTTCTTTGTATATGCTAGGTATGAATCCTTTGTAACACATGTGTGGTGGCAAGTATCATCTTTTGCTTTGTGGCTTGTGTTTTCCCTCCCTCAGTGATACCTGGTGATGAGCTTAAGTGTCCTACATTTATTGCAGAGTGATATAACTACCTTTTCCTTAAAGGTTAATTCTCTCTACATCTTATTCAGAAATTACTTCCTACTTCAAGGTCATAAAGCTCATCTCCCATATAACCTGAACACTTTCTAGTCTGACTTTTGATTTTACCTTCTGATAGGCCTGGAACTGATTTTTGTGTGTGGTATGAGGTAGGAGTCTATCCCATCACTCAGACCATGTAACAAATTATTCCAAAACTCTGTGGCATGAAACAGGCATATATGATACTCACAGATCATGTGGGTGAAGGGTTCATAAAGGGCGCAGCAGGGAAGGGTTTTTGAATGGTTGGTTTGCTTGTCTGATGCCCTGCAGTATCTGGGTTTTGAGGAATTTACTCGAAGATCTAAAATACGACTTCTGGCATGCATGAAGGACCTCTGTGTGGGGGTTCTGTTTTGAGATTGTGTGTTCTGTTCATCATTCTCTCTATCCATCCCTGGGCCAGGATCACACTGTCTTCATTATTACAGCATGACCATTAGTACAAGTGTTTCAGAGGGCAAGTGCCCACTGTGTGGTCACTTTTCGAAAACATCTTTTTTCTTCTTGGCTCTTCACATTTTCATATACATTTTAGAGTCATTTGGTGTCAAATTCCACCCCCTCCTCCCCCAAAAGCAACTCTGGATGGTCTGATGGGGATTGCGTGAAATCTATATACCTATTTGGGAAGAAATTAGCCCATTACACATTAGGTAGTTCAGACCCATGAACATAATGTATTGTTCCATTTTTTAACATCTTTTTAAAAAAATGATTTTATAAAAGCTTCTATTTCCCTTCCACATAATTCTTAGGCATTGTTTTAGCTTGTTCCTTAGAGTGTCATTTTTTAGATGTTGTTTTAAAATATTTTTGGGTACCTGGGTGGCCCTGTTGGTTAAGTGTCTGCCTTCAGCTCAGGTCATGATTCCAGGGTCCTGGGATTGAGCTGGGCATTGGGCTCTCTGCTCAGTGGGGAGCCTGTTTTTCCCTCTGCCCCTTCTCCCCATTCATGCATTCACTTGCTCTCAAAATTAAATAAGTAAAATCTTTAAAAAGTATATTTTTTTGTTTCTTCCCTAGACACATATATGTGTAGAAATATAGTTGATTTTTGTATTTTGATTTTATACCCAACTTGGTTCAAGTCTTATTAATTCTAATAGGTTCACCTTACTGTGTGTATGTGTGTGTGTGTGTGTGTGTGTGTGTGTGTGTGTGTGTGTGCTTTTAGGCATAGTCCTTACATCTGGGGTCCTTGTGGTTCTGGACCTTGTCTTCCCACCTTTCCGTCATGTATCCGAGCACTACTGGCCTCACTGCACTGGCTGGGTCCCCAGGAATATGCAGAAAGCATACTTATCCTATTCCTGATCTTAAGGAAGAAGTTACACTTTTTCACCTTAAGAATGGATGTTTAAATGTAGGTCAATTGGCTACCGTGTTAAGTTCATTTTCCTCCCATTCGTAGTTTGCTGAGGGTTTCAAATGATGTTAGATTTTACCACAACTGCTCTCTGGCCTGTGATGTGGTCATGTGTCTCCTTTAACTGTTAATTAAATGTCTATGTTACTGCAGCTTTACCTTCTTGAGATAAGCCCCCCTTGGTATTACCATTTCGGAAGAGTGATGTCTCATAAACTGTGTAGGGCTCAGTGTCTTCCCAGGTCTCTCCCCAGGACCACCTCAGCCGACCTGATGAAGCTCTCCAAGAAACATCTCAGTACCCCTGCCAGCGTTCTCCAGAGAAGCAACCAATAGATGCGTGTGTTTGTGTATAAAGAGACTTATGCTAAGGAGTTGGCTCACACAATTTTGGAGACTGTCAAGTCCTGAGATCTGCGGGTGAGTCAGCAAGCTGGGGACTCAGGAGAGCTTGTTGTATGTTCTAGTCTGAAGGCCAGAAGCTTCCTATCCCAGGAAGAGCTAGTGTTTCCCTTTGAGTCCAAAGACATGGGGGAAAATATGTTTCAGTTCAAAGGCTGTCAGGCATGAGGACTCCTCTCTTCCTCGGAAAGGTGTCAAGACTCCTTTTCTCTTCAGACCTTCAACTGACTAGATGAGGCCCACCCACATTAGGGAGGGCAGTCTGCTTTACTCAGTCTATCAGTTTAAATATTAATCTCACCCAGAACCCTCAGAATGATGTTTGATCAAGTATCTGGGAATCCTGGGCCCAGTACAGCTGATACATAAAATTAAGCCTCAAACTCAGGGCAGACATTTTTGCCATAATTCCTCTCTGACTTGTCAACTCTGCTCTTAGATGAACCAAACAATGCTGCTCTTTGTAGCTGATCCAACCCCTGTTTCCTCAGAGCCCTGCTTCCTGCAGAAAGCAACAAAGACCACCCAAATGAGAGAGGACAGGCTGTTTCCTGAGAGCTCGCTCTAGCAACAAGTTGGCCACAGTCGTTCGTGTTTGGCAGACAAAAGGGCAGGCAGAGGACCAGGGAAGCACCTCCGTGGATGTAGGCTTCGGGTGTGTCCTGTGTGGGGGCTGTGGCCTAGGGAAGCTAAAGGCAGCCAGCAAGAAGTGGGACATCCCCTTGGTTGGGTGGGCTGCATAATCGGTGCTCTTGGCTTGGTCCTAAGGTGGAAGTGGGGATAGGCCTTTAGGAAGCTGTCAGTGGTGAATCAAGTCTGGGTGGTTTTGGGCCAACTATCATAGGGCAACTGTTTCACCTCCGGGGTTGCCACTGGAGATGGAGGTCTGGCCTCTACAATAATACAGGTCTGACTTATAGACAGGAGGTGGCCTTCCAGGCTGGTCACCATAGATGGGAGCTGGCTTCCTGCACGGATTCCTGCAGCCTGTGGGTCCGAGTCTTGACCACTGTCCCTTTGCATATTCAGTCTCTCATGTTGTCTTGGCTCATCTGTCTCTCATGTCTAACCTGGCTCATCTGTTTTGAGCTGTGAAAGTAAGTTAAGACCAGGCCTCCGATTCAGAGATGGGACAGGGGAAGGTAATTCCTAAGCAATCCAGATTTGTTTAAATGGTTTACACGTGGCCTCCAAGAAAGGACCTGTGTGATTGGAAGAGCGGAACTTTGTTTGTTTGGAAAAAAATGTTTTAAAATAATGTAGATCGAAGTTTGAGGAAACCAAATCTTAAAAGTCTCTCACTTGTCTAAAGCAAGCCCATCTATATCACAACACAAACACTCGCTTTTGTGGAAAACACATAAAAGGAGGGATTGCCTAAGAACAGAAGTACAGGAACCTTGAGACTGGTGCAATCCAAGGAAATGAGGATGTATTTAACCATCATTTAAAAAATACATATTTTGATTTGCACAAACAGCTTTCATCTTCTGCCTTTTTTCTAAACATCACAGAACATTTTGCTACAAATTTAGTTTGAGTTCGTTCTCCTTAGCTTTCATCAAACTTTCCCTGAATTTATCAGCCCGGGAGAAGTCCCCTCCAGGACTCCTCCAAGGTACCTCCAGGAAAGTAATCAGGGATAAGCATGATTAGAGAGGGGGATACCCAGAGAAACTTCCAGAGAGGGTCCCTTCGTTCCTTCTCATGGCAAATGAACAGGATTCTAGGAGGGGCCTTTCTTTCCCTGAGCGCCCACTGCTTGGGGGTTATTTCTGCATGTGTGAGTTCAAATGGAACTCAGTACGGACACAGAGGTGACACCACATTTGGGACAATCAGTGTTTACAAGGCTGAGTGTGTGCCTTTACTACCTTACAAGCCCACTGTCTTCACACCCGGAAGAAGTGGACCCAGCTTCTCCATGTTGGCCCCAGACCCCGCCATCCCCTGAAGCAGGCCTCTTGAGAAACATGCAGGGGGAAATCTCTATCCAGACACCAAGCAGCATGTCAGGGATCCAGGCAGCCTGCCCCCGGCCTTCAGCCATGAGACCCTGCCATGGAGTGGAGGGGTCTCCAGTCTCCTGCTCAGAGGTGAGGGTCTTTGCCATCTCCACTCTGGGAGGCCCACATCCAGGGCTCCACCACCAACCCCACCACACAGAGGGACTCTCAAGCCTGTTCCTTGGAGGGTCACCTAGGGCCCCCCAGGGGCCAGGCTCTAGGAGACACTTGCTCCTCCACAAACCTGCCTGTGTTCCTGAGGGCTCCTTCAAGGAACAGCACCTGTTTTCATCATATACACATTATACATTCTCTTGTTCAACCCTCGCTCCTGCCATGTCCACAAAATGTGGCATCTGGAGGTCCACCTGCCCGCCTGTTTTGCGAAGACAGTGGTCCTCCCATGGCCATCTTGTGGCTGATTGTGTAAGGTGCTTGTGTCACACCCAAGCTTGGGTTGGGGCCCAGAATGACGGCCCTCTCTCCTGTGATGACAGGGCCTTCCCTTGCACATGGGTGAGCTCCTCCAGCTGTGGTGTGGGAACCCCATAGCTGTTCCCAGCACCCCTGCAGGATGCCAGGGGATGCAGTCCCCAGGGAGTCAGTCAGTCCTCTCCCAGTGCTTGAAGGCTGCCTGCCACGGGCGCTTACTGCCCTCCAGCCCACAGAGCCTTAGGGACCATGTTCTTGAGATGCTTTTAGGACGCAGGACACAGTCCACAGCCTTGCAGAGTAGCTGGGAACCCC
>ML107784.1:29308-48563 GCA_003697995.1 Taxidea taxus jeffersonii
ATCTTCCCCACAGCCCTTCTGCTGCCCCTACTCCTCTCTAGCCTTTCCCCACCAGCTCTAATTTTCCCCTCGAGAACAGAAGGCCCCTGAAGAGGACCCTACTCCCTCTTCTTTCCCTCACCTGTTGTCCGTCCCTCCTGCTTGTCCCCCCACCCCACTGCTCTTTCTCCTGTCAAAACGGGAGCTGGGTTACAGTGGGCTAAGCCCAGGTTGGTGGTGGACACCCTGCCCTGTTTGTGGGAAGTATAGGAAGGGAGGGGTCATGACATGGACTCACCCAAGGTCACCAGATTGTAAGGATGGAGGCCTCGGCTGGGCCCATCTGGCAGCAGTGCACCCGGCCTCACCCGGGACAAGCAGGTCCAGCAGAGCTGCCTGGCCCCAGCTGGATGGTGCCCTGCTCCGAACTCCCCAGGGAAACACGAAGGTACAAGGTTCCCCACTCAGCAATCCAGGATGTGCTCAGCTTACCTTCTTTCAGGTTATCATATAAAATGCCCTGAATTAAAAATGATCTCCAGGAATTTAGAGAGAAAACACTCACTCTCCCGTGAGGGTGCCCCTGACCCAAGGGCCCCAGGCCTGGTTTCGGCAGGATGGGTGAGGGCAGGGGTGGGAAAGGGCAGGGCAGGGATTAGGGGAGGGCGGGATTAGGAGTTGGGATGGACAACTGTGGGGTCAGAGGAGGGCTGGGAAAGGGCAGGGCTGCATTAGGGAGTGCCTGGTAGGGGCAAAGGCAGAGGTTACACCCAGGGCGTCCAGCCCGCAGCATGGGTACTGTCCCTGGAAGGCCCTTCAAGAGTTTGGGACTCCTGTGCCTTGGGGTCAACAGGACCCTTCCATATTTGTCCCCTTTTCGGTTGGGAGCAAGACCCTTCTGTCTGTGGCCTCCCTCCCAACACCCTCAGCCGGGGCTCAGGCAGTAAGATTTGGAGCTGGAGCTGGGTGGGGTGGGCACAACCCAGAACCGCTCTCTCCTCCCTTCTGTGCAGCATTGCCTGTGTGGCCCTGACACCTGGTCATTCTCCGAGGGTACCTGGGGATGGTCACTGAGGCAGGACAGCAGGAAGGCTCTTTTCTGTTTCACCAGAGGCCTGTGTCTCCTGCTTTGCCCCCACAGGACTTCAGAGCTAGTGCCCCAAGTCACCCTAAGAAGCTCTGCGCATGTTCCGGAGAAAACCACCTCTTCTGCCTGGTTTCCAGGGCGGACATCAGAGGGCAGGCAGCAGTCGGGGACAGCTGGCCTCCAGGGCTCATCCCGACTCCGACTCCTGACCCTGTGCAGTTATGTCTGCTTTTTAAATGTGAGAGAAGCACAAAACTGGATTAACATGGGCTCTCCCCACCCCACCATCCGGCCCCACCCGAGGGAGCACCCTGAGTGGGGGGAGGGGCAGCATCCTATTGAAATATGATTTGTAAACATAAAAACAATGTGAGGCTGATTTCTTAGCCTGTGGAGTGGAGAGAGGGTCAAAGCTAAACAAAAAACCCCAAATAAAATATACTTCGCAACTGGAGGAGGAAGCAGATTTGCTAGTGCCCAACATAGTCTAATTAGAGACCTCAACTGGGGTTTTGCAAATGAATTATTTACAATTCCAATTCTTCGGGGGAAATGATTATAATAATAACCTTCACAATTCCGAAATTAAGCTTATTATGCTCTTTTCCTCTGATAGATGATGGTCTGTCATCAAGCAAAACCCAAGAAGCAGTGAGGCAAGCCTGCTCTCCCCGGGGCCATGCCCACGGGCCAGCCCTGGACCCTCCTCAGGCCTCAATGGGCCTCAGTGGACCCTCAGGGTCCCTGGTGGCATACGCTTTCCAATAGGAGAGCTGTTTCAGGTCCTCTGCCCCCTCCTGCCCTTTGTGGCCCCCCTCTGTGATTTAAGGGAAGTCATAGAAGCTCCAAGAAGAAATCAGAGCACTTGCTCCTATCAGAGGCAGATCCTAGAACTGTCAAATTTAAAAGTAACCAAAGACCGAGGACGATTTGCTGCCACCTTGACTGGAAGTTCAGGGCCTGTGTGCTCGAGAGGCACCCCAGGAGCTGGAAGCTGCTGGCTGGTTCCCACAGGAGCTCCCTGTGGGTGCAGAGCCCACTGGACTCTGGAAGACCCCTCCTCCGGGTGTCAGGACCATCACCTGATCTAGCACGCTCTTGCTGATTCCAGTACTTTCCCTGCCAACTTGCTGCTTCTCCACGAGGAGCCGTCAGTCCAGGGATAGGCCTGTGGCAGTGTCTCACACAAAGCCCAGGCCACAGGCTTTGCCTGAGGAGGGGTGGGTTTTGGCTGCGTGGACTGCTTTACATGTCTCCAAGGGCCTTTTCCATCTCTTGAGGGTTCTGGGGGGAGGAGTTCTCAAATTTCCTTCTTCACCCTGGGAGTTGGGGAGGGGATAGAAAAAGGCAGTGAAATCAGCAAAGATCTAAACGTCCTAGAAAAAAGGCCATGTGGCTTCCTTTATAACTGTGGGTAGGGAAAGGCTTTCAAGCCATCCCTAAAAATCCAGAAGCAATTGAAGAAAAGTTGAAAAGATAAATGACAAACTGAGGGAAAACATTTGCAACATTTATCACAGGTAATGGACTAATATCCTTGATATATAAAGAGCTTGTGAAAAATCCAAGAGAAAAAAGATCTACAAATACGGTGGAACAGTGGGTAAAGACATGACTAGAAAATTCAAAATAAAATAAATGGCCCCTGGATCATATGAAAAGATGTTTAGCCTCACTCACAATAATTAGAAGAATCATTAAAATGAGACCAGTTACCATTTCTCATCTGTCAGGTTGACAAAGAAGAAAAGGGAAGAACTTAATGATATACACTACGGATGAGACTGTGGGGAACCAGTCATTTGCACATTGTTGATGGGAATGCAAAACGCACATCTTTCTTTTTTTTTTTTTTCTTAAGACTTATTTATTTATTTTAGAGACAGAGCGAGAGAGACCGTGATTGGGGGAAGAGGCAGGAGGAGAGAGAGAATCTCAAGCAGACTACCTGATGAGCACAGAGTCCAGCATGGGGCTTTATCCCAGGACCCTGAGATCATGCCCTGAGCTGAAACCAAGAGTTGGACACTTAGCCAAGAGCTACCCAGTCACCCCCAAACACACATCTTGCTAGAAGAGAACGTGGCAATATCTAATAAAACTATGTGTCTATTTGTCTTTTGACCCAACAATCCCTATCCCAGGAATTTATAGGGAAGATACTCCAACTATACACATACACCCTTATACAAAATTATTTAATATTGCAGGGTGGGTGGTGTTTTCTTTTGTAATTACAAAACATTGGAAACAACCTACATGCCCACACATAGGAGGTGTTTTGAATAAACACCTGTACAGTGGAGTAGCATGAGAATGAGGAAGGCTGTTATGGACTCATGTGGTATAAATGTCAACATACATAAAGTGATAAACCCAAAGTATGAATAGTATAGTATAGTATGCTAACTGCTGTATAAGAAATGGAAGGAAATAAGAAAAAAGTTGTATACTTATTTTGCAAAAAGAAACCAAGATAAACAAGAAACTCATGAAATCAATTTCCTAAGGGGGCTTGGGGGCGGAGGTGAGAATGGCATTGGTGGGGGGACCAAGAGGGGTTGCTACTTCTCTGAGTAGATTATGTCCTTTTGCTTAGCTTTTAACTTTTGAAATCACATTAACATTTTTTTACATATTCAAAACATTAAATTAAGTCAACAAAGAAAGAAGGGTAAAATCTACAGTTGTATATAAACAGAAACAAATGAACCCATCTGCCATCAAGTGACTTCCATAACTGTGGCAAACTGTATTTTCCAAAGATGACTGTAACCTTATCCCTTATGCCACAAACTCTTCTGCAATGGTCCTTGACATGTCCCCTATCCAGAGGTGGCATTTATATGTCTACCCTCTTGAATCAGGAAGGTTCCTTTGATGTGAGGAAGGCTCCTCTGCCAGAGACAGAGGCCAGTAGAGGACCACCATGCACCCAGCAATGTCACTAGTGCCATTTTGGACAGAGAGTCCTGTTGAGTCTTTGGATGACTTCAGCCTCATCTGCATCTGTAGGAGACATCTTGAGCAAAAATCGCTCAGCTGAGTGCCATCAGCCCACAGCACTGTCTGGGGTAATAATAAAAATTTTTAAACCTCAAGCTTTGGGTGGTCTGTTACACAGCAACAGATACTCAGAACAATAACCACATAGAAGACAAAGAACCTATTAAAGTAACTTTGGAGGATAACTTCAGTCTAAAGAGAAAAAAGATATTTTAGCTGGGTATAAATCTTGAACATCAGTCCATCTATTGTGAAACTATTTGTGTGTGTTCTATGATTGAGCACATGAGATATTACACTGATGTTTTGGGGGAAAGGAGAGACAAATATGAAGTAGCAGAAGGCAAGGAGGAACTCGGTGGTGTTGGACCAACATGAGAGGTGTGCGGTTCTGTGTGTTCCCATTTATGGGGCATCTTCTCTATCCACTGAAAGGACCTGGGAACAATGATTCCCATTAGCAGTGAGCCACTAGTGGCCAGATGTGGTCCCTAAACACCACCCATTTCCAACTAAAAGAAACCATGCTTCCCAGGGGAAACAGTTGATTCCAGGACTGAAACAAGCAAGATGAGCCTAAAATGTCCTAATCCACCAGCAAGTTAGAAAGAACTCAAAACAGGAGGAAGGCATATTGGAAGGGAGGGGCTGCCTCTGGTCAAACCTGAGATAACCTGAGCATAAAAATAAATCATGAGGACAAGGGACTAGAACACATCATACTTTTTCAAGAGAGTGTTTCGTACTGATGTTGGAAAGCAAACAGGAGAAGGGAAGTTTCTTTTTTATAGTAAAATATCAAATAATAAATGTGGAAGGAATGGCGAGAGTTAGGAAATTATAATTTTGCAACCAACAGCATAATGAACGATACTTGCAGGACTCACCAATGATGTTAAACAAACAAGTCCAAGTGTATTAGGGAATAGTTTATTTCCATGGTTTCAATGTACCCCCCACAGACTATTTCTTAACTACCAAAGGGAAGAGTATTTTTAGGGTGGAGAAATCTGACAACACCTCCTAGCCAAGTGATCAAAACACATCACCAGCCATGGGCAAAGGAGTTTTCCGTGCTTTGTGAAGTGAGCCGCATCTTGCACTTATGCCTCATCTTTGCCCAAAATGCAAAACATACGTCAGATCGTAAAGAAACCATCTGACAAACTCAAGTGGAAGGATGTTCTTCAAAACAATTGACCTGTACCCTTCATAATGTCCTTGCCATAAGAGACAAAGGACACACCCTTGCCATAGCATTATTCACAAGGGCCCAGTGGTGGGCACAACCCAGGTGGTCCTGCACAGCTCTCTGCAGCCACGGGGAGGCATATGGGTGCTGCTAGCTTTAGGAAGACCCTGCAGATCTCCGCTCCTTCCATTGCTCGGGATTACCCTGAGTGTCTGTCTAGAGCTTCTCATCCCTGAGCCCAACAAGTCCTCACAACCCCCGGGGAGAAGCATGAGCTGTGAGGCGGGACCTGTGAGTAGGGACCCAAGGTCAAGACAGTGGCCCCACTAGTGATGGAGCTCATTCTGGAGCCAGACTCTGAAATGCCAGACACCTGCTCTCCCATCCCCCATCCCACCAGGCCACAGATAACATAGGACACCCGAGCAGAGACCTGGGGTCCCTCCCTGAAAGCCTGGGGAGAGGAGCCCAGCAGGACCCGGGTTGCCTGAGACTGGGCTTCCTGCCTGGCTGACCAATACCAGCCTCTCCAAAGATCAGCAGGGGTTTGAATGTCGGTGAGGGATGCCCCCAGGGGCCTGTGAGTTCACATATGGGAGAAGCAGGCAGTCTGGGTTCCCAGGAAATGCTCCCGGTTTCCTCAGTTCTGGAAAAGCTGTCCCCTGTCCTGAGCCTGTGTATCCCCTTCTCTGCAGATCCTCAGGGTCAGAGAGTGGCCTCACCTGGGCTCCCCTGTCCTCCCCGTCCCGGTTGTCACCTCGGGAAGCTCAGTGCCAGCTTCAGTACTGTGATAGGCACCATCTGAATATGTCAGTGGGCAGGTTCCTGGCTGGCCCCGGCTCTCAGCCACAGCAGGTTTTAATCAAGTCTGGGGACAGCTTCTTCCTGGGGCGCTGGTCCTCCGCTCCCTGCAGGCTGCCTTGTAAAAACGGTACCAGCCTCTTGGCAGGCTCGCCAGGGCCCGGGGGCGCTCAGCTCCCGGACATTTAATAGTAAAACTTTCTGAACTCACAAAACATCATCCGAGGCCCACCCTCCAAGCTGGCTGTTGTGGTCGGTGTGTGCAGCGCAGGGATTTCATAACATTTTTATTGTTTTGGAAAGGGCTTACTTGACTTTTGTACGACCTAAAATCAACAGTCAGAAAGCTTGAACGTTCTTTAAAATATTACCTTTTCTCCTCCAACCTTGAGATCTTGGCCTGCCTCTGCCAGGGACCCGTGGTTAGGCCTGGCCCATGGCGGGGCATGGTGACCGTCGCAGCAGGCCCTCTCGGTCATGGGAAGGGAAGGTTGGGGCCGGGGAAGGAGTTTTCCTCGTCCACACTCAGAGTCTTTCCCATTCTCCAGTAACACCGAAAAGATTAAAACTTTTCATCCCACCCTGGACCCAGAACTATTGCTCTTGGCTGCAGAACAGCAAAGTTAAGAGTAATTAATGGAGGGCCGGAGACTTAGCAAAACAACAGCCAGTTTAATAAGGCGGGAGGGCCCTTTACGAGGACTGTGGCGCCCCACCCACCCCAGCCCTGCAGTGTGGCCTGTCACCATGGCTCCTGAGGCTGGGCCAGCAGCGACTCCCCATGCATTGCCACCAACGGCTTCAGACGTCTCGTAAACTTCGAGTACGTCAATGGCAAAGCCTCCCCTGAAGGTAGGACCCCAGGAAGGAAGGTCGGCTGAGTAAAGGTCAAGGGAGGAGGCCAGAGCACCCATGTCCTATCTGTGTGCAGATCACCCAGGTGGGCCAGGGCCTTCAAGTTCACCAGATCCAGACCCAGCCACCCTCTCAGCTCTGGAGACCAGACCCCGGCAGTGCTGATGGCTGGGGGCGTGTCCCCTCAAAGGATTCCGCCTCTCCATAGGTCTACATGTTCCCTGCCAAAGAAGGCACAATCATCCCATCCCTAAAACCCCCGCTGGGGCCCAGCCACAGTTGGTAAAAGTTTGGATTTATGTTTTTTAAGTAGGTACCTTTAAGTATTGGGTTATGTAAGCACTACATGTCTTTTAAGTGTAGTCATGGTTCAAATGTGGGGGCGAAAAGAATCTCTCCCCGGGGATGTAGGCACGTTTTGGGAAGTGGAGCTACAGCAGAGGAAGGCCTGAGAAGAGAGAAACAAAATGGCCCTTTGGCAGCCTGAGCATGGACCCGGCAGGCTCTGAGCAAGGTCTGAGCGCACGCAGCTTCCTGATGGAGAAGTCCGCTCTCCAGGACGCGTGCCTATGCATGAACTCTCCAAGTCAGCACGAAGGCGCCCTCCCCATGGAAGAAAACAAAGTCGGGCAGCTTACATCTTGATCAAGGTCACAGCTAAAAGCTGGAGGAGCTGAGGATAAACCAAGCTCTCTGGCTCCAAGCCCCGGGCTCTTCTGCTTCAGGGCTCAGACTTGCAGCAATCCCCACATCTGGAACACGACCGAGAGAGGAACTTGCCATGTCCCCTGCGCTCTGTGAGAGTACCCGGCCCGTGAGGCAGCTCTGCCCTGAGATCCCCGGGCTGCTGCGTTAACTGTCACATTAAGGCTGCGGTTCCTGTTTGCTGTCTCCGGGAACAAAGATGCCCTCAGGTTTCTGAGTTAACGAGGGTTAACGCTGGAGGCTCATGAGGCAGAGAGAGGGGATGTCTCCAGCTCAGAACAGCCTCCCAGAGGACTGGACACCTGCTCCAGGAGACTCCCTTTTCCAGGCGCTGGCCAGCGCGGGTTGACCTTCTCCGCTGGCCTTCAGTCTCAGTACGTGGCTTCCGTCTGTCCGTGGGCGTCCGCCCCCCTTCCAGCCGCCCATTGTGTCTTGACGTCTTAGTTCCCCATAGAAAGGACTCGTCTCTTTGTTGTCATCAACTCTGGAGTGTCCCCGCTGAGCAGAGCTCGGGGGCCAGGCCAGGTCAGAGGTCACTGGGGAGTCTACCAGGGATGGTCTTGTGTTGACTTGCTGTCCCTGGTCCAGGTGGCTATGGCCAGCGTGATTTGGTCACATAGTCAACACCCTCGGGAGGCAGCTTTGGACGGGGTTGACACCCAGAAAGAAATGAAGTGAGTACACCCCTGATGGTAACCTCCAGCGGTCAGTGGTGGGAACAGAAGGAGGGGACAAGCCTCCAGAACGTGTTGAACCTGCACTAAGCATTTATGCAAGAAACACTCATTTTCCGACTGTACGCATGCTCTGGCTGGTCAGTCTTCTCGGTGGCCCGCCCTTTTGTTGCTGGTCACAGTGATTGGCTTCCCCTCCCCAAGGGGATGTTATGCACCCTGCTCCGCCGGCCAGGGGCTCTGCCGGCCAGGGGCTCTGCCGTGGACGCATGCTGGCTCCTGAGATGCAGGCAAAGCGATGCGGGACCTCGGGGGCCAGCGGCTGTTCCCAGCTGCCTCTCTGCGGCACTGTCCTGGGTAGGGACCCCTATGCCGGCTGGGTCTTCATCCTGGGGCAGGGCTCGACTGTCCCCTCAGCCTGACGCAGCCCCAGGAAGGGCTCCTGATCGATATGTCACCTCTTTCATCTGCATTTGCTCTGACCCTTGTGTTCACTCTCTCCCCAGCCTGCCCCAGTCACGTGTTTCACATGCATCTTTGCAAGCAGCAGCTGGGTTTGGGGTTAGAGGCTTAACTCATCACTTCCGGTTTTCACACATGCGTTTAATCCCTTTGTATTTTCAGCGAATACTAACATAATTGAAGCTGTTTCTGCTCTCTGATGTGATCCTTCATTGACCCTGGTTTTCCTTCGTTTCCTCCTAACTTTTTGGCCTTCCCCCAGCAGGAGACTGTTGTTGGAACCCTCCTTTCCCTGGGCCAGTGTGGAGGAGGGTGCCAGTTCCATTTCTGTTCTCCCGGTAGCTAAGCTGCGATGTCAGCCTACCTCCCTAACGAGATGGTCTCCAGTGAGGTCTAAGGTCTGTGTCTCCCCTCTCTGAATCAGGAGAGACATGTGGTGTATTTTGCCACCTGCTTACTGTCGTTGCTGACTACGAATGCTGGGAAAGCGAGCAGCATTTTTGCCGCAGGCTGCCAGCTCGTGGGTGAGCCGTGGCTGGCCCAGCGGCAGGTGCCTCTCCACGCATCAGGCCAGGCACCCAGAGGGAGCTTCCGTCCCAGGATCCGTGTCTCCCCTCCATGCTGGATCATGCCCGGCACTGTCTGTTAAGTGTCCTATCGCTCCTCCCTGAATCCCACTCTTCCCCCTTGCCGGGCTCCACCTGCCACCATCCCCCAGCCCTTCGCAGCCCCCGTGGTGGCCATGGCTTCCTTGCCAGCCTCCGTCCTTGGTGAGCTCTTTATACCCACCTTCTAATTCACCTACTGTCTCTCGGCTCCTTTCCTGTTTAGATTTGAACTCAGATGCTTCTGTTTCTATCTATTCTGATGTTTCTCCTACCAATTTCTGCTTAGAGCTTCATGCTCTTTTTAGGCTATTACTTGCTTTTTCTGTTTGAGATGCTAAAACCTTATCTTAAGGTAGTGTCTTGTTTTCATTTAACAGGTAATGACTATGTGGGTTTTATGGTATTGAGCTATATACTGTTTTTTCTGGTGTTAGTTACCCCAACAGATTTGTGAGTTTAGATTTCGAGATATGTTTTGGGTAGAAGGTGGTTTTGTCTCTCTCTCTCTCTCTCTCCCCTCTGTGCCCCTTCTCTCTCCACATTTCCTCTTTCTCTCCTTGTCTGCACCGCTGCCCATCCTGTCTGCCTGTCTGCCCCGTGGACCCTTCCTCCAGCTGGATCTCTGAGAGCAGAGCCCTGGGCACGTTCCAGTCTCTGAGCAGGTGTGTCTAGCCGGGTCCTTTATGGGGGGCTGCTCCCTACACCTTCCCGGATCCTCAACTCTCTTGAAGTTGAAGCCCTGGGAAGCACCCAAACTGGAACTTTCTTTCCACTTCCCCTTCTGGGTGGGGGGCCCCATCAGTGGTCTCAGCCACCACTCCCGCCCTGTCGATTCGGGACCCGGAGCCCAGCTTATACCCCACTCAGTGTTGTCTGTCTCCGTGATGTTTGTGTTGTTTTGACTATGACTTCTGACAATACATTTTATTGATTGTTTGCTATGCACTTGGACCAGAGAAGAGGTCTCAAAGCAGGAACCTGCAATGGATGCCATATTGTCCAGAAATCCAGAAGTTTCCTTTCTTTATTTCCTTAAATCAGTTTACATCCAACTTTGAGCCCCACCCTGGGGGGGCTGGTGGAAAATGCAGTCCCCTCCCCTCCAGAGGCACCGAGGAATCAAGAAGTTTCCAAGGTGCCCAGAAGAGCTTGAAGGTCCTTGAGCTGTGGCCCCCACAGGGGCTGCTCCCCACATCCTTCCTTGGCGCTCAGGTTCACTGCTGTCTCTGTGCCATTCTTGGTGTTCAGGAATCCTTACCAAAGACAAGGACCTCGGTGCCTGGGTCGGTGTTCTGGGAGCTCAGCATGGTCACCTTCTGAGCTCCCTCCCTCCTGGACTCTGCTTTGCGCCGATCCTGGGCCCTCTGGGACCACCAGTCCCCTCTTCACCATCCCAGGGAATCACTATTCCTTCCTCCTCAGTCCCTGGCTTTAGGGTTTTATGAAATGGATTTAGGTTTTTACAAAAGACAGAAAGGGCCTTTGGCTACAAGCTGCTTTGGCTTCCTGCCTGGAAAAAAAAGATCCCTGAGGCAAAAAAAAGAAAAAAGAAAAAAAATAACAAAGATCAGGGTGACTCGCTTGAAATTGGATGAGGGAGAGAGATTCAGAAAGCACAGTAAGGATTAATATTCTTCTGCAAATTATCCCATCACACATCCTGTGAGAGCCGGTCAATGAAGGAATGAGCTGCTGTTCTAAGAAGTGACAGTCCTCGGGGGGAGATCTGACAGTCACCACTCACAACCCCAGAAACTGTGAGACACAGGGCTCCCCCTCCTTCCCCCTGGGTCGAACCTGAGCCATCACCACACGGCAGCAGCTCACAACGAAGGCCTGGAGTTACCCAAAACATCACAAAACGGTGACTGTCGTTTAAATCGTGTCCTGCTTAGTAAGTTGGGGGAGGGCGTTTCTGTACATTAGAATGCTTATCATCACAGAAGTGTTTTGTGTTTTGTTTTTTGTAAGTTTGTCTGTTAAAGAGGTAAGCGTCAGTGATCTGGAAAATTCGTGAGGACAGCAATGATGGATCAATGAGGTGTCGCCCCTTCCGGAATCGTGCGGTGTCCTCACAAACTCACTGGGAGCTCCCGGCAAGGCTGTGCCCTTCTGCCCTTGATTGCATTTATCTGAAAGGTACAAAGATCTAGTGGGGTCAATGGTGTCCACCAGGAACATCGCAACCTGACCTTAGTTGGGCCTTCGGAAGGGACTTTGTAGATGCAGTTAAGATGCAGATCTTGGGAAGAAATCCTTCTGGGTTAAGGTGGGCCGTCAGTCCAACAGTGAGCATTGGAAGAACGAGAAGGGGAGAAGACACAGAGATGTGGGCAGGAGCCATGCGAAGAGATAGAGTCAAGGCTGGGTCTGCAGGCCGCTATTGCCGAGGATTGCAGGCAGCCACCGCGGGCCACAGAGACTGGGAGCAGCTTCTCCCCCAAGCTTCCAGAAGGACTCTGCCTTGCAACAGCACGTCCTTGGACTTCCACACTCCAGACCTGCGGGAGTGTCCATTCCGGTTGTTTCAAGTGGCCCAGCTTGTGGTCACTGGTGGTGCACACGTAGGAAGGTCACATGGGAGGTTAAAGCTGCTCAGAAATCCGCAGGTGACGGCAGAAACAGGATCATCGTGGAAGTGGGAATGGCTCTGGAGAGCAGAGGACAAACACGACCACCCTTGTCACTCCTGTTTTATCTGGATTCTGAGCTGGCTTGCACAGGACACAGTTTCAGCTGAGGACATGCGCTGGAGGAAGGGCTGTGGGCTTTGAGGACATTCGCCAGGAAGAGAGGAGCTTGCTGTCCGCGATGAGTGACCTCTGGAGCTGAAGGCTTCTCATTTGGAAAAGAGATTAATCTTCTGTCCGGTAGTTCCCGAGGAAGCACCAGAAGAGGGCTCAGATTTCAGGCTGCGGTAAGAGAGCTTCCTCTCGGGGAGTGGCTGCGGTCCTCCTGGAGCCCAGGACACCAGCTGCCCCATAGGAGGGGGGCTCCTCGGCCGGACAGCCCGGGTCTCTGCCCCTGGCTGCTTGGACCAGACCCCGAGAGTCCCGAAACCTGACTGTCTGCAAGCCCTTTATTCCTTGGGCTCTGAGCCATTGGTCCTCTGACCCTTCCGTGCTCTGACGCGTCCTCACTGACCCTCTCGAGTCCTCTCTCAGGAAACCGACCTCTCCCAGAGGGGGCCCAGGAAGGTGCCTTTTCATCAAGAGCAATTGTGTCACTGGGTACACCAGTGACTGGATGTTCCCTCGGCTGGACACACCCCGACCGAAGCCGATGATAAGGGCAGGGGCAGAGACTCAGCTGAGGACCACAGCCAGGACCCTCAGCCCAGACTCCAGAGTACCCACCTTCCCCACCACAGGGTAGGGGCTCATCCCTTCAATAAAGCCCATCGTCAGCCTGCCCTCTCCAGTTTCTGAATTTTGACCAAGATTCATAATAGGAGACAACTTCTTACAACAAACAACCCTGTTCTCTTCCTGGTTTTCCTAAAACCAACCTCCTCCAGGAAGTCTTCCCGAGCTGCTCCTCCCTGGCTAGCGTGGCTATTTCCTTACTTGGCCGAATCTACCAGCATTTGTTAACGAGTGCGTGTATTTGTGATGTGGGCTTTTCCCTCTCTCCCACTAGACTGCAAGTCCCTGAGCACAGGAACCACCTCTGACCTGCTCATTCTGACAGCCCTGTGGCTCCCAGGGGGCCCTGACGCACAGTAGGTGCTTATAGCCATTAAGATGAGGTTTGGCGGCAAGTAACGGGGACCCCCAAATTAGTAGGGGCTCAACCACGCCTGGTTTGGCCTCTTGAGAGAGCACTCTGGGGGGCGGGCAGTCCTGGCTGTTTGGGCGGCTTGGCTCCACACGGTCCTCCAGGATCCAGGCTCCTTCCTCCCTCGGCTCCATGTGGCTGGGCAGCCCTTGTGGGCTAAGGTGGCATCCAAGTTCAGCCGGCGTGTCCCAGGGGCAGACAGCGGGACGGGGAAGAGCTAAACTAGAGCGGCGTAGCCATGTCCCTCAAGGACACCTCTCAGAAGTAACGCAGCCACCCCATGGGCCAGCCCTGGTCACGCAGCCCCACAGGCTGCTCGGGGGCTGGAGTGTGGCTTCCTTCTAGCCACGCACGCGGCTAGAAAGGATTTCATTTCTACAAAGTGTGGGGACAACTGGCAGCTGCGGTGGTGGGCCTCGACAATTATTTCTTGAATAAATAAGTCACTCAGAGCCTGTTCTGAACCTGTAGAATTTCCCAGTCACTCTCTTCATTTGTCGGGGAGGATGTGCTGGCTTCGTGGGGACTGGCCTCTGCAGGTGTGTGTCTGGCCCCGCGGGATGGCGGACCCCTGAGAGCAGAGATGTCCGTCTCTCTCCTCTGGTATTTTCTCCTGGTCCCTTGCCTCTCCTTCTGTCCCACGGCTCACTCTGATGGTGGTGATGATGGTCAAGGGGGTAGGGACGATTCTCCACAGGGTGTGCTGAGGGCTGACTTCTGCCTTGAATGGTTTCCAGATGGGCTTGTACTGTTCTAGAAGTCCAGGATAAATATGCTGGAGAAACAGGGCAGAGCTGCCAACACACTCCAATCGGGGAAGTATCATGGCCACAGTACTCTGTTAATCACTGAATCAATAAACAGATGCTCTGGGTGGAAACAGCCCATTCTGAAGGATTTCTTACATATAAGGGAAATGCAAGCCCTGGGCCGCAGAGAGACCCCCCTCTAGTTACAGAACCACCAACCTTCCTCACTCCTGCCCATGATGGTCTTCGCCCTTACCACTGCCCTCCCTTCTGGGTTTCAGGTGCCCAATCCCTTTTCCACCCAACATATCAATCTGCCCTGGAGAAGACTGCTGGTTCATCATATTAGGGTGGGATGGGAACACCCTGATACTTCCCTTGTCTCTGTGAACAATGTGTATTTGCCCTTTACATTTTCAAGATGAGCCATGATTGCTCATGGTACCATCAAAGGCCATCTTATGTCTGATGTCCGCCAGGGCTGGCAGGACATCAGTGACATTCCAGGCAGCAGCAGGAGTGGCTGGACCAAGAATCCACCAGGCCGAAGGGGGCCGCTGATACTGAAGGACGGGACCTGATGCCTTGGCCTCCATGTCTCAGGAAGACTGGCCCATTGTGTGGGTGCCCAGTCTTGCACACCTTCGGTCCCAGGGCATCTCCTAGATTTTACCCCCAGGTAGCAAACATGCTCTGTGGGCTGCCAACCAACCTTTCCTTGGGCCCTGCAGTGAAGAAGAGGAAGACTCAGACCAGCCTAGGCTGCAGTCCGGGTGCGGTGCTTCCTCAGACCTGACCTGGTTCAGAGGAGCCAAGGGACATCCAGGCTTCTCCCTTGGTTTCTGTGAGTACATGAACAGTTTCCAAGATTTCATGGGGTTTTTACGTTTCTCCGTCTCTGAACCCCTTGTTGTCTGGGGCAGACTGACATGCCGGAAATCGTGCTGTCTCGGGTTCACCCCCTCCTTCCTGCAGTGGGGGTGGGGCAGCAGCCTTGGCCCCCTCATCTATCCCAAGGTCTCATCATCCTGTCCCCTCACATGGCGGCCGTGGGTGGGGCATGAACGTGAGGCTCTAGGCTGGGCCCCCGGCCCCCGGCTTCGCCGCAAGCGTTCACGTTGTCACTTCCTAGGGGAGTTCATTTCTTTATCAGTTTTTAAGCCAAAGACAGATTGAACCTAATTCCCCTTTATCACCAATTTTGCAAATCATGCCAGGTTTTAGCTTTGCCAGCTTTAGTTCTATTGGGCGTAAGAGATTTTTATTAATTTTTATATAATCAGATATAGCACTGTCTTCCTTTAGAGAAAATCTTGGAGGGCTTTTTCTACCTCGATGTTGGACAGATATACACACGCATTTTCTTCCCGTCATTTTAGGCTTTGTGTACCACTTGTGAAACACGCCAGCTTTTCTTTGCTCGTGACTCTATCCTATACTATGTTGAGACAGGCTATGACCAGTTTTTGGACTTTCTTGGGTATTCCAGAGAGACCTCCCACTAACTGGGCACTAGCCTCACCCAGTTTTAAGTATGATAGTTTTGTAATATATTTCAATATGTAGATCTCAATTTTCTATTCCCTAATTATCTAAGCTTTTGAAAAAAAAATGTGGCTCCTCTTTTTAATTTCTCATTCCAGTGAGTGTTGGGGAAGCATTCAGAGTATTTTATAAGGTTTCCTGTTAAAGAACAAAAAGGAGTTCTATGAGACTTTAGTGAAATTTAATTAAACGTATAAATCAAGAGGCTTGGAGGCATTTTGCACCTTTATAATAAAGAGTTTTCACATCTAAGAACATGATCTGTTTTTTCACTTATTATATTTTTTATTTTATATCCTTCATAAAAATGTTGTGAGTTTCTACTTTTAGGATCTTTATCTTTCCAATGGGATGAATTCCTAAATTTATAATATTTTTGTTACTGTTGCCAATATAATTTTTCACTGTATATTACAAAATACTGGTCCCGATATCAAGAAAGCAAATGTTTTTACATGTTTAATATGGGGCATACTAAGTTGTCTCATTGATTATAGTAAATTTTTGATGATTTTTTGGGATATCCTTTGGACAACGAAATCACCATCCAACAGGAATGACGCTTACTGCTAACACTGGTTTGTTTTTCTTGTCTTGCATTGGTTGAGCCTCTGGAATCCATCCGTGAGTAGGCATGGATGTTCACGTCCTATTCCTGACTTTTTTTTTTTTTTTAAGATTTTTTATTTATTATTTATTTGACAGAGATCACAAGTAGGCAGAGAGGCAGGCAGAGAGAGAGGAAGGGAAGCAGGCTCCCTGCAATGCAGAGAGCCCGATGTGGGGCTCGATCCCAGGACCCTGGGATCATGACCTGAGCCGAAGGCAGAGGCTTTAACCCACTGAGCCACCCAGGCGCCCCATGACTTTTATAGAAAACTCTGAGTAATTCCCATATACTAAATATGATATGGTCAGTTGGTATGATGTAGAGTTTCTCCACCTGATGAAGGAAGAGCCCATCCACTCCTAGTTTTCTAAGAGCGTCCCTATCAATCATTGTATCCATTCAGAATGCTTTCAGCGGCAAGGAACAGAAGACACATCGAATACTCCTTCCATCAATGGGAACTTATTTCCCAGATGAAGTAGTTTGGCGACCAACTCCGTGAGATGTTTAATATCTCTAAGTATCGTCCACTCTGACAGCAAGATAACAGCATCGCTGGGAACAAGAGCTCCTGGGTAGACAGTCCTGAACTATTTTTCAGAGCCTGTATTGTGGATACAAATTCTGGTGCTGTTCTGATTGTTTTGCCTTTTTTAGGTAATACAGGGAATTGGTTGGATTATCTTTCCTTGTTACAGAGAAATTGGAATTTGCAATCATTTACTCAAATTTATTAAAGTTTGTATACAATACAGTAGGCCCATATAAATAGTTGATTCCAGTGGGCTTTGAAAAACCTACACATCCCATATTCGTTGAAATTCCCGCTGTAATCTTGTCCTTCTCCCGGCCTGATAACGACAGGCCTGGCTTCTCTCTCTCTAGACTAGGCTAGCTGCTTCTAGAGATTTCCCACAAACAGAGTAACAGTGTGTGTGCAGAGCCCATGGTCTTCGCTGGGATGCATGCAGCGTGGGCTGTGTTTTTCCTCATCTGTCGAACCTTGAATTCCGAGTCCTCGGCTCGGGGGAGTTTTCTTCTAGTACTTAATTACTCGCTTCCCTCCATCTGTTCCTTTTCTTGCTGGCATTATTCTCACACTAGAATCCACAATCTTCCAAGTCGTGTGCTTTCCTGTGGCACTGCCCGCTCTTTACCTTCCTGTTTTGTCTGTGGAGACACCCGTGGTCCTTCCTCTTCCAGGGACGTGAACCAGGGTCTACATGGTGGTCTCTTCCCTGGCTGTTTCCATGCTGAGTCATGTTTATGAGCATCTGGAATTCCTTCCAGAGCTGGAATTCGGGTCTCCCTTACATGCCCTAAGAAACTTTAGTTCAGGTTCGTCTGACCCTTCCCCTGCTGTGTCACTTGCCATACTGTGGGTGGTTCTGTTGTCCTCCTCCAACTAGGATCTCCCGCCACACCCCCTCCCATGGGGCAGTTCGTTCCTTTCCATTTGTCAGAAGTGTGGGGCTCAGGTCTGCTACTAGAACAGCTTTACTATCCAACAGGTGGGAAAAGCACAGAGACTCCCTCCTGTGGCCCTCCGCCCTCCTGACCCCTGGAGGAAGTCCCCCTACCCTCCTCACGTCAAGTGGTGAGGAAGACCTTTCAGCCGCTCCTGGAAGTGGCTGCATGGGCCTCGTAGCCTCATCCGGCCAACTTCCCGCAGGTCCTCAGTTTACCCACTAGGCTCTGACTCTGCTAATGCTGACCCCAGCTCGCCGGAGTGAGCGTGTCCCCCCCACTGCCCAGGCCTCCGAAGTCACTGGACTCTACAGAGGGGCTGGGAGGGTAGAGGGGCCGGTTCAGGCCTCGGTGCCCTGAACACCATCCTAGCCTTGTCCACCACTGGGATGACTTGACATAAAATTCAAGTGTTCGGGGCACCTGGGTGGCTCAGTGGTTTAAGGCCTCTGCCTTCGGCTCGGGTCATGATCCCAAGGTCCTGGGATCGAGGCCCGCATTGGGCTCTCTGCTCAGCGGGGAGCCTGCTTCCCCCTCTCTCTGTCTCTGCCTGCCTCTCTGTCTGCCTCTCTGCCTACTTGTGATCTCTCTCTCTGTCAAATGAATAAATAAAATATTTTAAAAAATTCAAGTGTTCTCTGTCTGCTGACCTCTTCTAGATGACCAGTGGCCAGCAGCTGTATGTTGTCTACAGATATTTTTTGGAAAACTAGACAGTCTGGCCTTTAAGGCAAAGTTGACCTTTTAATAAAGGAAGAGAAAGCTACTTCTAAAACTTCTTTTCCTTCTCCTCCTCCTCCCTCCTTTTCCCCTCCTCCTCCCTCCTCCACAGTCCTCCTCCCCCGCCCTCCTCCTCCACTGATCACCCTCTTCCTCCTCCTCTGCCTTATTCCTTCTCCTCATCTTCCTTCTTCTAAGAAAGCGAATCTATGGAGACTGTATTTTGAACACTTGTGTTTGTACATTTTTCTCACTGTTACATAATCTTATGACTTTAAACAATATTTGTCATCTACAAAAAAATCTTATAACTTAAGGACAGAATTTTTTAACCTTCCTTCTAACCCATTTGAAAATCTTGCAAATGACAAGATCTAGTGAGCTTTAAGTGCATTGGTTAAAAAATTTTGGAATACCTGGGGCGCCTGGGTGGCTCAGTGGGTTAAAGCCTCTGTCTTCAGCTCAGGTCGTGATCCCAGGGTCCTGGGATCAAGCCCTGCATCAGGCTCTCTGCTCAGCAGGGAGCCTGCTTTCTCCTCTCTCTCTGCCTGCCTCCCTATCTACTTGTGATCTCTGTCTGTCAAATAAATAAATAAAATCTTTAACCAAAAAAAAAAAAAAAAAAAAAGAAGGAAAGAAAAAAAGAAGAAGCACCCAGCAGTAGCCAGCATCACCCAGAAGTTCCTGGGAGCACCTGGCAGTACCCAGTAGACCCAGCAGCAACCAGCAACAACCAGAAGCACCCAGCAACACCCAGCAGCATCTAGCAGCACCCAGCAGGACCCAGCAGCACCTAGCAGCACCCAGAAGTTCCTGGCTGCACCTGGAAATACCCAGGAGTACCCAGTAGCACCCAGTAGAAACCCAGCAGTACCTAGCAGCACCCAGAAGTTCCTGGTCACTCCTGGCAGTACCCAGGAGCACCCAACAGTACCCAGGAGCATCCAGAAGTTCCTGGCTATACCTGGCAGTACCCAGCAGTATCCAGGAGCACCCAGAGGTACCCAGCAGCACCCAG
>ML107785.1:0-11839 GCA_003697995.1 Taxidea taxus jeffersonii
ACCACATGAAGCTAGAAGCGTTGACTGTTCCTTTAGGGCCTTTGTTTCCTCTAGCCAAGACTGGGCTAACAGTATTACATATCTTGGAGTTGTTGCAGGGATTAAATAAGATAACTTATTATAGGCCTTCTAAGGGCTATAGGTCCCTAGGACTAGGTCCTCAAACTTTGGTGTTCTAGGGCTGTGGTCCTCAAACTTCAGTGTACACAGGAGTCCCCTGGGGGCCTTGGTGGAATAGAAGGCTGGCCACACCCCCCAGTGTTTTGATTCAGTGGGGCTGGGGTGGGGTCCCAGGATGTACTCCCCTTCCAAGTTCTCAGGTAGAGCCCCTGGTGCTGGTCTGTCAACCCCTCGCTGAGAACCACCAGGACTGTTTACAGCACGTATTCAGATCTTTAAAAATCACCTGTAGTTCATGAGGGGGTGGTTCACATGTAAATTAGAAAGAGCTTATTGAAAGACAAGAAGCTCCAGGCTTCTTGCCCCTCACTCAGAGCATCACCAAAGGAAAGCCTCTTAGCCTCTCTGCTTCATCTTTGGCTGTCTTCTGGCTGCATTTTCAGCAGGTTGTGGAGATCAGATGGAAGAACATGGATTATGAAGGCTTTCAACTGTATGAGTATCTGAAAACAAGAGAGGAGAGTTGCTGCCCCTGGGCTCTGAGGCTGCTTTGGCCCACCAGCCAGAGACAGGCCTTAGAAAAGCCACCAGTACAAGACTGTGTACTTGTAGGAAAAGGTGGTAAACACATATGCCATAGGATAAGTAGGAAAAGGAGGAAACGGAGGCAAAAGCTCTATAGGAAAGGAGTTTTCCATAGGAAAAGGAGGTAAAAACAACCACCTATCTGTCCTTGCAAAGGTTTTTGCAGAAACAGCCAAGCCCTTTGCTGATATATTATTTTTAGATAAACCAGGCACCTAGGGAATTACTAATCAGGTATAAACCAAACTCTTGATGTTATTTTAGTATCCCTTTTCTACGATGGAAAAAAGGGAAGTTGCCCTTTTGGAAATGCTGTAATGTTTTTTAAAGATTTTATATATTTATTTACTTGAGAGAGAGAGAGAAAGTGTGAGTGCACATGCAGGGGGAGAGCACAGAGGCAAAGGGAGAGAGAGAAGCAAACTCCCCACTGAGCAGGGAGCCTGGCACGGGGCTCAATCCCAGGACCCTGAGATCATGACCTGAGCCAAAGTCAGACGCTTAACTGACTAAGCCACCCAAGCGCCCCAAAACTCTGTAATTTGTAACTCTCTTTGTAAGAGCTATGAGCAGCTGGCTGAAGTGACTGATGTTTATTGAGTCTTACCGAGGACGGACCCCTCAGAGCACTTTGTAAGCGCTACTCACAGGCTCTGCCCTACGAGTCAGTGAGGACACAGGCCCCTCCTGAAAAGGTGAAGAAGGTCTACGTAGCCACATAATCAATAAATTTTGTAAGCCCAGGTCTGAACCTATAGAGTATTCAGAGCACAGCCTAAGTTCTTCACAGTTCCTCCGCCAAAAAGCTAACAGGGAGTAGCCTGCCTTTTTGGCTAAGCAACTGACTCATTAATTAATCAATTAATCCTTGGATGAATAGTTTGGTATAAGTCTGGGTACATGTTATGGGAGTATCTTCCTAAAGAATAACATCTACCCTCTTTGAATTGGTTGAGCATACGTTGAGATATGCTGGAATATTTGAAGGAGATGGATTCGTTTACATAGAAGTGATATTTTTGCCAGCATCACTGGGGGCAAAGAGAACGTTCATTACTTCCGCCAATGTTTATTAAGGCTCTCTGTCAGGACGAATAGGACAGGCTTTCGTGGAGCACCCCCTTTAGTTGGGAAGTGGGGCTATTCAGTGTTTTTGCGGTTTTTCTGTAGCAGTTTCAGAGATGAGTTATAAAGCCAGAAAGGGTGGGGAAGAGGAGGAAACCAGAAGAGGATGTGGGAGGGGTGAGGAAGACAGAGAGAAACCAGTCTCCGGGACTCTTTGAATTTCTGATGAGCGGATCCATGCAGCTGGAGCTTTAATTACACAGAGATGCGCTCTGTGTTCTTGGCAGAACCATCCCCCCGGACCCCCCAGAGCTGAAAAGGTGGCTGCTGTCTGTAAGGCAGGAGCAGGTTAAATTACAGCTATTATCTGGCTGCTCCTTAGGCCAGAGATGACTACCACTTGACAGGCAGTCCTCCAGTCAAATTATAAAGTTCTCGAGCCCTCCCCAGTTGAGACAGTGTGACAGTAATTCTTTGGTCTCTAGTCACCACTGCCAACCGTTCTTGCCACCCTCAAAATTTCTTCCACTTGCAATTTCAGTTTCATGGTCATCTATGCATCGCACTTGTTGGCAGGCTTAATTCCTTTAGATCGACTGAAACTATCTGATAAATTGTTGGAGAGAGTAAGCAGGAGACAGAAATAGGGATAAAGAGAGAGGAAGAGAGAGAGAGAAATTGTGTCCACAATTGGGGATCCCACTATTTGCATTCACTAGGTCCAGAGAGGTGATTTTAATTGAACTGTTCTACTCAGAGCATTCTTAGATATATCCAAAAACCCTGCAGAAGTATCCTGGAGGTTAGAAGGGATCATCTTCTATTGGGCTTACAGTGGGCTAAGGGAATCTGAAGTCAGTGAGCGGGTGCTATTTCAGTGAGGATGATGGAGGGAAAAAAAAAATCACACTTTCTCCTGTAAATGAGATCATAGATTTTAAATCTTTTCATATGAAAGAGTGAGGATTTGAGACCCCCCAATTGCTCTAATTTTGCATTCAGGGTGAAAAAAAATGATTAGGAAGTTCAGCCTTCTAGCCCTGCATGCCACTGGAAGGGCATTACTGCAGTTTTATGTTAATTAAACCCCAGATATAAATTGCTTGGGCTCTCATCGATATCTGGTCAATAACTAGTTTATGTGAAAGCAGCAAGGATCCGGGGACTACCTTTAGATGACTCAGCACATGGACTGCGAAACAGTTTCATTAAATAGAGAAGAAACCCCACCCTTTTTTTTTTTTTTTTAAGTTAGGACAATGCAAGTAGCATTGTTCACTCTGGGCAGAGATTTCTGTTTCTTGCTCAGTCCTTGGAGAAATCAGAGAGTACCTGTTTTCTTTCTCCTAGCACTTAAACTCCCGCCTTTTTTCTTTTCTTTACATCCCTCCCTCTTGGCCTCACATTCAAAGCTCATGACTCATTTTTGAGGAATCAAAGCGCTGTGAAGCATTAAGAATGAAAAATCAGTAACATCAAGTCGAGCAGGGTGAAAGTTATTTTTTGGAGCAGAAGCATTAACTAAGCAATGGCCCCTGTGAGCAAATAATTCTGCTCCCACTTTTCTCTTTACATAAATTCTTCTTGATGGCTGTGCTCACCACTACTAAATGACACTTAGGATGCAGAAAATACAGATTTTAAGTTATTTTTACAACAAGAATTCTAATGGTGAAGCTTCTGAACTTCCATTTTATGTTTTAAATGATTCTGGTCCACATGTAAGGCTTATCTATTTGTCTGTACTTCAGAGCTGTGAATTTCTTACAACTCCTTAAATACTGCAGTGACTTCCTTAGAAAAATCACTGCGATGTATTTATTAGCCATCAATCAACAAATGCTTATTCAACCCCTACTGGGCACTGTGGGGGCATAGACGTGTACCAAATACTGTTCCCATTCTACAAGGAGGAATTTGTTTTCCTCTTTATCCCAGGCATGTGACATGTAACGTTCTGTAAGTTTAAGATATACGGAATGTTACTTTGATAAATTTATGTATTGTAATATGATTATAATCTAGAAGGGTTTTTAACCTAGTGGGAAAGAAAAAGAATACCCGTAAGGTGGTAACAGCACCAGAGTTTAATCTGAGAAGTGGTTTCATCAGAAAGAGCAAATGTTAGATGCTCCCCTAGGTTGGGGGTTTCGTAGAGTGCTACCAAGAAGGCTAAGCTTTAGCTTCAGGGATGGTCAGAAGTTGGCAAGATCCAGAAGCAACAAGAGCATGTTTCCCCAGGAAACACAGCCCTGGCAAACAGAGGCATAGAGGGCACCACAGATGGACCTCCATGGCTGCGGCCCAGGGCCCCGCCAGCGAGAGGTTTCTAGAAGGCATATATTTCTTAAATATGCACCTGCACACCAGATAGGGTTGGCAGAACCTTGGAGACACCATCAGTGAGCAGCCCACAGGCCAAGATGCTGAGGGATTGAGGGTACCCCCAAGTGGCTTATTTGACCACAAAAGATGACCTAAAATGGTGGACCTGTTTGATCTACACTGGGAGTCTGGATTTCAGTCTGATGCTTGGATCCACACAGAGCTGTGCTCTGTTGGAGCTGGTGCAGGAAGAACCTCAGTTTCCCAATGCAGATATCTGGGATCAGAAAACAGGCATTGTGGCTCCTTAGCTATAACAAGTCACCAGACTCACCTTAAGAAAAAAGTAGCAGGAGTCAAGCTGTTAAATTAAGGTAAGGTAAAATTAACCTCTTGTACAGAGGTACCTGCCCGCCCCTCCTTGCCTCCCTCTGACACAATATTTGGTTTCTTGGTTACATGGCTTTTGTTTTTGGCAGGAGACACCTTGATAGGCTTCTCAGAAGGACCTTCTTTTGCCTTCTCCTCTCCACTCCTTCAAAATCCTCTTCCCTTGTTCTGTGAAGTCACCTGCTTCACATTCATTTATCCATCCACGTCTTCATTCATTTATGAAGCAAATATTTATGGAATATCTGTTTTGTCCCAGACATTCTGCTTTCCATCCTTATAATCTATTGTCTAGGGTAGAGTATGTGTGAGAGGAGACCTCAAAATAACAAGTCCTTGAAAGTGCTGTTTAGCTTTTGACATTCAACCAGTCTTGGCGATTAAATAAAGACACCCATCTGTAATAACCAATTGCATAAACTTCAAAAACCGCATTTCACCAGATCTTTTTCAGGAACTTCCTCATGACACATATGATGGAAAACCTGCCTGGTAAACCATGCAGAATTTTTGACCTGCAGGTTAGAAATAATCTGGCCCAATTTCCTCGTTTTCTGAAAGCCACAGGATAGCACCAGGTTCTCAACCTCCTAACTCTTTGGCCAGTGTTTTTTTTACCTCATTAAGCCATTGCTTTGAAATGTCTCCTTTGCAGTCTTCTTTGAAAGCAAAGCCAGTTTTCTTTCTGAATAAAGTGTCCTCACTTTCAAAGATTTCTTTGATAGCGAATTTATTTAATCTCCTGAGGGCGATTCATACCCGGTGCCATCTTGTGCCCCGGTCCCCAGAGAACATACAACTTTAGCACCTAAATTTCCTAGGTGCAAGGTGAGTTGGGAAGAGCCAGGGTAACACCCCCAAACATTGTTGGCATCCTTTGTCAATGGCTCCCTGTCCCCCGTTCCTTGCTGGGAGGCACAAACTTTATGGCCGTCCTGCCAGACTGGGCACAGGGTTAAATTAGACGGCGCGTGTGGAGCGCTGTGGGAACTGAGTGTCCTCTGCAAATGTAAGAGAGGGCCATTCTCTCCAAACACTCTCTTCAGGAAGGACAGGTGGGGAGTCACTTTTGCCTTCCACCCCCGCAGCTCACAGAGTTTGTTCAAGAAATACTGGTTGAAAAGAAATGAATGAAAGCTTCGTCCAATGTCACGTTGAAAAGCCGGGGCTTGGGAGTCAAGCATGTTACAAAGTCTTTGTGTCCAAAATGACATCAGAGGGACAAAGGTGAGTGTGACCCGGTGTATCTTATTTAAATGCGACCCAATAAGGCTTTCCTCGGCGTCGTCTGCTGGACTGGGAATGAAGGGCCTCCCGGTTCTGTGTGGCTTCGGAGGCCTCCTCCAAGTGCTCTCAGGCTTCCCTGACTTGGATGGGAGGCGAGCTCCCCATCCTGGCTTGCTTCTGGGAGTTGTCAGGCCCAGATAAAGGCATGGCAGGCTTTGCTCATTCCTTTGAGAGAAGGGGGCTGTCAGAAACACAATCAGCTTGTGGTCGGCCTTTAGAACTCTCTCTCCACGCTGGTCCCAAAGAGAACACTTGTGTGTGTGTTTGCTTTGGTTTGGGGAGCTAAACACCCCTTTTTGACGTTAGTGTGTGTGCCAGCTACTTCACACTGGGGTGTTTCAGAAACGATGCTCTGGGATCAGAACGCAAAAGGCACTGCCTTCCTTTAGAAACAGGAAGAAAAGGGCTCAGAAGGGGGGCTCCCGACAGAGGGGAGTGAGTTAGAGCACTTTAGAGGGGACAGAGCTTCTGACAATGCCAAGGGGCGCCCCAGAATTAGAGGGGATCTCCCAAACACCCCATCTGCTGCTTTGACCTCCCACTAAAGAGGATATGGAGGCACCAAGCGCTGTTGGCCCTGTGTATGTCCCCAGTGTCTGTCCCCAGAGGCCCCGCATCACCTCCGGTGGGAACGGCGGCATCCCAGCAAACACACCTCGGTAAAATCTTCCTCTCCTGCAGCAGCTCAGTAGGGAGCCACACACCTCGTGTTGGTCATGTTTTCTCTCTTTTCAAAGGAGATATAATTGTGTCTCAAATATGATTTCTAGCAGAGTCAGAGCACTAATGGGAGCCCCCAGTGACCAGGTCCACACGTGAATGAGAGCACACTCAGCCTCGGTGCTGCATGTCACTGACTCAGTGCAGACAGGCCATTGCAGACCTGTTCCTGTCCTCCCTCTTCGGTGCGGGGCACCCCGTGGATGAGAAGACAAGAGCCTCAGCATATGTGGATGGATCTCCCAGCACCAGGCTGCGCTGGTCCTCTCTCTGCAGGCTTTTGGGTCTACAAGCACATTTTTGTGTAGTGTTCCCCCCTGCCCTCAGCCAGGGAAGGTCCCCTTCTCCAGCCACATCACTCCCCAAATCCCTTGCTCTCCCCCTCTCCCTCCCCTTGAAGCCCTTCTTCTTTGGAAATGCACCAGTGGAATTTTTCTCCCCACATCTCTATGGTGAGTTTTCCCAGCATTGGAAGGCTTGGTTGCCATGGCAGCGAGCCTCCTCCGCTAGGAGCAGGCGATTTCGGAAGAGGGGATTTTTGTTGCAGTCGGAGGCAGGGGATGAAGAGTCATTAAAGTAGGCCAATTAGTATGCAGGACCAGAGCTTTCTTACAGCTTCTCCCACAGGAGCAGCCAGTGCCGGGCTCTCTGTCTTTCCGTGGAGATGGAGTGAGGCAGGCGAGGGGAACCTCCCTGCGCACGCATCTGAATGAGGCCAAACTGAGCCCCAGCCCCGTGGGGACCCGGGTCCTGCTGCCAGCTTCCACCTGCTTCTCCTCCTTTGACCCACTCTCCTTGGCCTCCCTTTTGAAAACAGAGCTTCAGGGATGACCCTAGTGGAGCAGGAGTTGGAATGTGTGACGCTAGTCAAATCTACCCTCAAGGTTTCTAATACTAATTATTCTAATAATAATTATTATTTTTCTGTTTCTTGGCCATCCATCACCTAGAATGAGAGATGAGGACAAAACACATCCTCCCATGATATTTTTGAGTTTTGGATATCTGGGGATGACCAACTCAGGTGATATCAGGAAGAAGAAAATGATCAAATTTTCATAGAAAGCAGTGGCTAATTAATTACATGACTCAAAAGAATCTGTTTCTGGGGACCCAGAGCAGCCCACGAAGTAAGGTACTCTGAGAGGCAATGGAATAGAAATGTCAAAAACCAGAATTCTGAGACCCGGGGAGGACTTTGCCCTACGTGTTTGGGTGATGTGAGTTCCCTCGCAGCCTGGGGTTCAGTGTGTTTATCTGTGAAATGGGCTTGTTAGGAATTTTTCCCTCAAACCCACCAGCTAAGGTGCCTTCTGATGTTCCATTAGGAAATGGAACAGCTGTAAAATGTCTGGGACTCAGGTGTGGAAGGATCCTCTGCTCTTACCAGTTTGTAAAATCTGAGAGACTCTGGGATGACAGGCTGTCCCAAGGAAGAGCCTTGATGCTTCTGCCACTGTCCCAAGGAAGAGCCTTGAGTTTCCTTCGGCCACCTCCAGGGGGTTGTTCTCAAGGACTCCCCACTAGAGATCCTGCTCCCAGGCCCACTGCGGCCTCTCCTGTTGGTGCCCACTGCCAGAGAGAGATTTCTACCCTCAGCTTCCTATTCCCCTTGTTTCTTGTCCCAATCCTGTGGCTGTGATGGTTTCCGTAGGGCTCCCCACCCCGCACCCAGTACCTGACATGGTGCCTAGGGTCGAGCAGAATACAGTGTTTACTGTCTCCACAGCATCTGTCTCTTCTTTCCCACCCACTCCAATTTGACTTCTTTTTTTTTTAATTTTTTTTTTTTAAGATTTTTACCTATTCATTAGTTAGAGAGAGCGCGAGCACAGGCAGACAGAGTGGCAGGCAGAGGCAGAGGGAGAAGCAGGCTCCCCGCCGAGCAAGGAGCCCGATGCGGGACTCGATCCCAGGACGCTGGGATCATGACCCGAGCCGAAGGCAGCCGCTCAACCAACTGAGCCACCCAGGCATACCCCAGTTTGACTTCTGATCCCGTTGCCTCATCTCATCTCATCTCATCTGATGGAAGTCCGCAGTGGAGTCTCCCGTCCCATGCCAGCGTCAGGGTCCTGGCTGTGACACGATGGCTGTGTGAGATGCTTACCCCTGGGGGAAGCAGGGTGATGTTATGGGGGAACGCTCTGTACCATACAATCACTTGTGAGTCCATAACTCATTCAAAGTGAAGAGCTGAATGGAAAATACAGCTACCCTCATGAACCCCTCGGGGAAATCACTGTGGTGATCAAGCCAATGGGCATTTTCAGTCTTCATTTCATTTGACAGTAGTCTACTGCCTCTTTCTTGAAGTGTTCTCTTTCCTTGGCTTCTTTGATACCAGGCCTTGTCTTCCCTGTCCCTTCCTGTCATGCTTTCTTACCCCCCTTCACAGGGCTGACCATTAACTGCTAGAATTTCTCAAGGCCCCACCTAGTGCCCTGCTCTTCCCTAGCCTGCCTCTTCACGGTCCGGGGGTCAGCGGGCACTGGTGCAGACCTAACTCACAAATGCACACCTCCAGTCTAGAACCTTCCCCTGCACCCTGGTTTCCTGTGGGATGCTACAGTGTCTTCCCTATGACAAAACACTCAGCCTCCTTCTCTTCCAAGAGTCTCTCTCTTGGCTCCCATCCCCAACACGTCCCAGGCCTACTCAAGTGTGTCCTAGCTCAGCAAATGGCTGTCATTAAGCAATTTAACAACCAAGAAGCAATATATTCTCTCCCTCTTTGTCCCCAGTCCTGGTCTGAGCCACCAGCCTCTTCACGGAATGGACACAGCAGCCTTCCAGATGCCCCCCAGCAGCCTGAGGGTGCTTTGTAAACCGCAGATCTGGCCATGCCTTTCTTGGCCGAAAATCTTCAATGGCTTCCCATTGTTCATAAGGAAATAAATGAAATCCTTTCACCGACCTGCACGATTCTGTGTGTTCTGGTTCACATGAAACGCCCTCCCCCATCCCCTGTTACACAGACATTGCTTCATGCACTCTAGTCACGCTGGACTTGAAGCTTCTCAAACACATTTTGTTCCCTCCTGCCACTGGGCCTTTGAAGGCTCTCCACTCGTGGCGCCCAAAATAAGTTCTGTCTTCACCTAGTTAATTCTTACTTGTTCTTCGGGTCTTGGCTCACATATTACCCTTACATGAAACCTTTTACCAGCCTTCCAGCCCAGGGCAAATCCCTCTATTATAAGCTCTTATGCAATGCCAATGTTCAGCCAGAACACTGGTTGCAAAACTTGAAAGATTTCCACACAAGTTGGTAGACAGCCACCACCTTGCGTCTGCTTCCTTCAGCCAGTAAAAGTGGCCGCCTGGCACAGCGTGGAGGCTTCAGGCACCAAGACCTACATAGAGGCAGTGGGTCAGGGCCTGTGAGCTGTTTTGAATTTCTCTCCTATTTCTCTGCATCATGAACCTCTTGCCCACAGCATGTATTGCACTGAAATTCCATATTTATTTTGAGATTATTTGATTTAATATCTTTCCCCCCAAATTCCATGAGAGCAAGGGCCACGTTCTCCGTGACTTTCCCCGTGTGGCCTACAGAGAAGGCTCCCGAGAAATATGTGCTCAGCAAATGAATAGTTTAAGTGAATCAACAGACTTTTCTCAGGCAGCATCCGCTCTGGCTCATGAATGCCACCTGCACTGGTGTCAACAGCTGTGGCCAAGCCCAGACCACCCCTCGGCGGCAAGTTGCCTACCCAGTGCTCTTTCCAGCCTCCTGCTCTGTCTCCTTGAAGGCTTACAGAAGATACTTTTGATTACTACCATCCCCGGGTCCTCCCAGGGCTTCCAGGCTCTTCAGCCTCCCTTAGGCTCCAGCCCATCTCCATGACCCACTTTTAGACTTTGAAATACAGGCGCTGCCGACAGAATCTGTGTGTGGCTTTTTCTTTTCTTTTCTTCTTCTTTTTTTTTTTTCCCTGCTCTCTAAATAAAAGATGAAATCAGAATGGTCATGTATATGCTGTCTCAAAATAGTGCTTTATTTAGAGAGAGAAGGTGTTAGTTATTACTGGCATTTAACATTTGTTGAGTGAACAAAATCTGCTGAACATTGAAGAGAACATGGAATTACAGAGTTCCTGCTCGATGTGTGTTGTGGCCTAAATTAGACCCAGAGGAGTCACTAATGGGCAGCGAGGATGGATCTGCGTATATCCCCAACTCCAAGACGGAGTTGGGTAGGCTTTTCCCTAAGAAAAGGGAAAAAGGCTCAGGGCTTAGAGGGTAATCTTTAGACCATTTTAAAAATAGCAAAGTGAATTATAAACTCCATGTGAGTCCTCAGAAACAGACAAGTCTTGGAAAAGTTAGATTCTTATTGCAAGACAGGCCATTGAAGGTCTCAGGCCAGGGTGCCCTGTAGAAAAGCCCACTGGGCTTCAGAAAGAATCACGTTATATAGGACCACATTTCTTTTTTTTTTTTTTTAAGATTTTATTTATTTATTTGACAGACAGAGATCACAAGTAGTCAGAGAGGCAGGCAGAGAGAGAGGAGGAAGCAGGCCCCATGCAGAGCAAAGAGCCCAAGCAGGGCTCGATCCCAGGACCCTGGGATCATGACCTGAGCTGAAGGCGGAGGCTTGAAACCACTGAGCCACCCAGGCGCCCCAACACTAAGTGGGTTTCAGTGGGTTCACTGAGCCACCCAGGCGCCCCTAGGACCACATTTCTAAGAATAGTGACTACATACTTTTGTTATTGGGGTTTTCCCCCCAGAATAATTACAGTTTGGGTGGAATTTAAGGGAAGACCCTCCTTTGTCCCCCACTTTTTTTTTTTTTTTTGCATGAAGTAGTTTATGAGTCTTGGAATCCTAATTGCTCAAGTAAAGAGCATGTTTGACTTCTGTAGGTTCTGAACTGAATCCAAAACATGATGATAATCCCAGCAAATTGGAGTTGATTCTGGCTTGAGGGGCAAGGTACTGCAGGACTGACTCGACCACACACTGGGGCAGTCATTTATCCTCTCTGAGTCCCCAGGTTCTTTATCTGAGATTTAGGCACTGTAAAGCCTCATTTGCTGGATTGTTGCAAGAAACTAAGTAAACTAATGTATGTAAAGAACCAGCATGTGGCCTGGAACATGTGTTGATTACACTTCCAACCCTGGGAACTACCCCCTTTATCAAGCCAACAACAACAACAAAAAAGCCTCAAGACCAGGTCCAAATTTAGGGTAACCATTCCAGACTCATCGAGTTTTTTGGTTGAATAAATCACATTCACTTGTCTAAAGATAATTAGACTTTAAGAGGGGACAAGAAACACATGAACACTTGAGATCCCCGGAAAAGTCAACAGTTTCTTGTCTTTCCAAATATT